>ONZH01013574.1:0-97069 GCA_900303285.1 Rhinella marina
TGGTATGTCTTCTATGTATACTACTCAGTTTAATACCGTATATGGCAGCTATTCCGGAAAAATAGTTTGTAGAGAGGAGAGAGAGAAAGATAGGACAAAGAGTAAATTGTTTGGAGAGAGGGCCTGTAGGTGGGGTGGCAGGCTGGGGGAAGGGTTTCGCTGAAGAGCCAGAGGAGTGCCCCCTGGGCTAGCGTGTGTGGTGGTGATAACAGCGGATGTAGTTAGAATGACGACGCAGGACCCCAAATTAAAAAATTTAGCATCAACCGGTACAACTGTCAATTATGAGCTACATCAAGTGTGGCATGACTTTAAATGGATATTGCATGTGGTCACGTACTCCCTGGAACCCCATAGTCACCCCTTCCCTGATGTGCTAGCCCAGAACATTCCTCTGCCTAATTCGGCAAGGCTTTTGCTGTTTCCGTGTGCTGACAGTGGGGATTTACCAGTGTTGTCTGAGGAGGTGGTGGACAATGGCGAGACACAGGTGTCGGGGGTGAGGTAGTTGTATGGGAAGCAGATTACAGTGGGGACTCCTTGGGGGGGAATTTATCAGGATGAAACAGATTCAACTTGGGTGGATCAGGCACAGGAACAGATGAATTTTTTGGGGGGTTTATTTAACTTTTATTTAGCAAAAATAACTACAGAGATATTTATTCGTTATCTTCTCTGCGCAGTCTGGCTTAGGGGTTCGTCACTTTGATGGCGAGCTGTGCCGCTCTCTCCACAATGGTCTGTAGGTTCTTAGATGGAGACTTTGTCGGCGATTTCAGTACAGAAGGACTTGTTGCTCATCAACAGAACCTCGACCTTTTTGACATTGTGGACAAGGAATTTGCGGGTGGACCAGGAATTTGCGGAACCCTGTGGGCAGCATGTGTTTGGTCTTCTACTTGCTACTGTATCCAATGTTGGGCAATATAGATTCGCAAGTAATATTATTTTTCACACCTATCCCAAAAAATAAAAATGTATGCAGTTTGCGCAAATAAAACTGGAAACTGGAATTGGAGAGAGGGCCTGTAGGTGGACCTCCGGAAAAATTGTTTGGAGAGAGGGCCTGTAGGTGGAACTCCGGAAAAATTGTTTGGAGAGAGGGCCTGTAGGTGGAACTCCGGAAAAATTGTTTGGAGAGAGGGCCTGTAGGTGGACCTCCGGAAAAATTGTTTGAAGAGAGGGCCTGTAGGTGGACCTCCGGAAAAATTGTTTGAAGAGAGGGCCTGTAGGTGGACCTCTGGAAAAATTGTTTGAATAGAGGGCCTGTAGGGGGCCCTCCTGAAAAATTGTGCTAAAAGAGTGCCAGTTGGACCTGGCGTTTTTTGGGTCAGCGTTAGGCAAAGACGATATGTAGGAGGAGGAGGAGTAGGAGGAGGAGTAGAGAAGAGGAATCGGATACATAAGTAAAGTTAATCTTTAGCTGCTTTCCCCCGGAGGAGATTTGAATTCCGGTGAAATCCAGGCTTTGTTCATTTTAATAAGTGTCAGCCTGTCAGCGCTGTCAGTTGACAGGCGTGTATGCTTATCGGTGATGACGCCACCAGCTGCACTGAATACCCGCTCTGACAGCACGCTAGCGGCAGGGCAGGCCAGCACCTCCAAAGCGTACAGCGCCAGTTCAGGCCACGTGTCCAGCTTTGAAACCCAGTAGTTGTATGGAGCAGAGTGATCGCTACGGACGTTGGTATGGTCAGCTAGGTACTCCCTCACCATCTTTCTGTACAGCTCCCCCCTACTCTGCCTAGACTGGGGACAGGTGACAGTGTCTTGCTGGGGTGACATAAAAGTGGCAAAGGCCTTGAAGAGCGTTCCCCTGCCAGTGCTGGTCAAGCTGCCTGCTCGCCTCCTCTCCCCCGCTACTTGGCCCACAGAACCATGCCCTCTGCCGCTTGTGGCGTCAGATGGGAAGAATTGTTTCAGCTTGTGCACCAGGGCCTGTTTATATCTATTCACTCTCATACTCCTTTCCTCTGCAGGGATGAGAGTGGAAAGGTTCTGCTTGTACCGTGGGTCCAGGAGAGTGAACACCCAGTAATCAGTGTTTGAAAAAATTCTTCTAACGCGAGGGTCACGGGATAGGCAGCCTAACATGAAGTCTGCCATGTGCGCCAGAGTCCCAACATGTAAGAATTCCCTCTCCTCACTGGCCTGACTCTCCATTTCCTCCTCCTCCTCCTCCTCCTCCTCCAAGTCCTCTTCTTCAGCCCATACACGCTCAAGAGTTAAGGACTGAGCACTGGTACCCTATACTGTCTCGCCGACATTCTCCTCCTCTTCCTCCTCATCCTCACCCCCCTCCTCCGATACGCGCTGAGAAACAGAACGGAGGGTGCTCTGGCTATCAAGCCACGTATCTTCCTCCACCGTCTCTTGTGACAAGCGCAAAGCATCCGACTTGATGCTGAGCAGTGAGTTTTTCAACAGGCAAAGCAGCGGGATGGTGAGGCTGATAATGGCGGCATCGCCGCTGACCATCTGTGTTGACTCCTCAAAGTTGCTCAACACCTGGCAGATATCAGACATCCACGTCCACTCCTCATTGTAGACTTGAGGAATCTGAGAGACCTGACTACCAGTTCTGGTGGAAGATGACATCTGGCAGTCTACAATCGCTCTGCGCTGCTGGTAAACTCTGGATAACATGTTTAATGTGGAATTCCATCTCGTGGGCACGTCGCACAACAGTCGGTGAGCGGGCAGTTGTAGGCGGCGCTGCGCTGCCCTGAGAGTGGCAGCATCTGTGTTCGACTTGCGGAAATGCGCACAGATGCGGCGCACCTTGGTGAGCAAATCAGACAGATTGGGGTATGTCTTGAGGAACCTCTGAACTATGAGATTGAACATGTGGGCCAGGCATGGCACATGTGTCAGTCTGCCGAGTTGCAGAGCCGCCACCAGGTTACGCCCGTTGTCACACACAACCATGCCTGGCTTGAGGTTCAGCGGTGCCAGCCACACATCGGTCTGCGCCATGATGCCCTGTAACAGCTCTTGGGCGGTGTGCCTTTTGTCACCTAAGCTCAGCAGTTTGAGCACCGCCTGCTGGCGCTTACCCACGGCACTGCTGCTGCGCCTAGAGCTACCGACTGAAGGCGCCGTGCCCACGGATGGTAATTCAGTGGAGGAGAAGGAGGAGTAGGGGATGGAGGAGGAGGAGGTATAGTACGTCTGAGAGACCGTGACCGAGGTAGGCTCCGCAATCCTCGGTGTGGGCAGTACATGAGCGGCCCCAGGGTCATTCTCGGTCCCAGCCTCCACCAAGTTAACCCAATGTGCCGTCAGTGAGATGTAGTGTCCCTGCCCGTCAGCACTTGTCCACGTGTCCGTGGTTAGGTGGACCTTCTCAGAAACAGCGTTGGTAAGGGCACGGATGATGTTCTCTGACACGTGCTGGTGTAGGGCTGGGACGGCACATCGGGAAAAATAGTGGCGGCTGGGGACCGAATACCGAGGGGCAGCCACCGCCATGAGATTGCGAAAGGCCTCGGTCTCTACCAGCCAATAGGGCAGCATCTCCAGGCTAAGCAATTTGGAGATGTGGACGTTGAGGGCTTGGGCATGTGGGTGGGTGGAACTGTATTTCCTCTTGCGCTCCAGCGTCTGCTGTAAAGACAGCTGAACGCTGCGCTGGGACACATTGGTGGACACTGTGGAGGATCGTGGAGGCGAAGGTGTGGTTTTCCGCCGGGAGGCGCTTGTGCCGGGGTCCTGGGCAGGGGGTTGACTAGCAGAGGCAGCGAGTGACACAGGGGAAGGAGCAGTGGTGTGACCCGCAGGAGGTGGTGAACGGCCTTGGTTCCATTGAGTGGGGTGTTTAGCACTCATATGCCTGCGCATGCTGGTGGTGGTTAGGCTAGTAGTGGTGGCACCCTTGCTGATCCTGGTGTGGCACAGGTTGCACACCACAGTCCGTCGGTCATCCTCACTTTGTTTAAAGAACCTCCAGACTTGCGAACATCTAGGCCTCGCCACGGGAGCTTCACTACGTGAAACAGTTGCTGCTGATGCACCAGCTCTGGCCCTGCTTCTCCCTCTGGCCACACCACTGCCTCTTACAACCTGTTCTGGTGCAGCACTTGCCTCTGCCTCAGAAGCACTGTCTTCACTCGGCATATCAACCCAGCTCGGGTCAGTCACCTCGTCATCCTCCGATTCCTCAATCTGCTCCCCCCTCGGAATTCCTCCCCTTACAACAACTTCACCACTGTCTCACAACCGTGTCTCCTCATCGTCCGACACCTCTTTACAAACTTCTTCCACTAACTCAACATTGTCATTATCATCATCATCACCCACAGACTGCGACAGTTGGAACACTTGGGCATCGGGAAAGAGGTCAGCAGCAACCTGAGAAGTGGTTTGTGACTCTGGGAAGGGTCCAGAAAACAGTTCCTGAGAGTATGCCTGATCGCATTCCAAATTTTCCTGGGAGGGGGCAGACTGGGGGGAAGGAGGTTGAGGTGGAGGAGCCAGAGGAGTGCTCCCTTGGGTAACGTGGGTGGACTGCGTGGAAGACTGACTGGCGGACAAATTACTTGAAGCATTATGTGCAATCCACGAGATCAGCTGTTCGCACTGTTGTGGTTTCAACAGTCCTCTACCACGTGTCCCTGTAAGTAGAGACATGAAGCTAGGGAGTGTAGCTCTGCGGCGTTCCACAGCTCCCTCATCAG
This sequence comes from Rhinella marina, assembly GCA_900303285.1. Classification (NCBI taxonomy): domain Eukaryota; kingdom Metazoa; phylum Chordata; class Amphibia; order Anura; family Bufonidae; genus Rhinella; species Rhinella marina. The sequence continues at coordinate 4,677 of ONZH01013574.1, forward strand.
CAGGTACTGTCTCACCCTGCCCAGGACCACGGCCTCTGCCCCCTGCAGTAATTGACTGCCCACGCCCACGCCCTCTTCCTCGAACCTTAGCCCTGGGGTTCCACATTTTCTGTATATAATTGTATTCTATAAAAAAAATAAAATAAATGGGCCTGGTGTACTGAAACCCACAAACTTGTTCAGTCTGGTTTAATTTTGTGACGTACAGAAAGTGTCACCTGGACAGTACAGTATATACCGTTTGGAGTGAGTATGCTGAACTGTGTCACACAGAAAGGTTACACGCAGCTGTGTGAAATGGATTTGTATCACTCAGCTAAAACAACAAAAAAATATTTTTTTTTTCTATTTTTTTTTAATATTTTTTTGTATTTTTGTTTTTTTGGGAAGGTGACGTGCAGAAACTATCGTAGAGCTAACTGACACCCTACTGACGGTAGCTATTTAGACTGCGACCCAGACAAATGTCGCACAGAGATTTTTAGGATCAAGCTATATATACGTGACAGGTAGCAGGTGACTTGGTTGTATTTTGTGACGTACAGAAAGTGTCACCTGGACAGTATATACCGTTTGGAGTGAGTATGCTGAACTGTGTCACACAGAAAGGTTACACGCAGCTGTGTGAAATGGATTTGTATCACTCAGCTAAAACAACAAAAAACTAATTTTTTTTCTATATTTTTTTGTATTTTTGTTTTTTTGGGAACGTGACGTGCAGAAACTATCGTAGAGCTAACTGACACCCTACTGACGGTAGCTATTTAGACTGTGACCCAGACAAGTGTCGCACAGAGATTTTTAGGATCAAGCTATATATACGTGACAGGTAGCAGGTGACTTGGTTGTATTTTGTGACGTACAGAAAGTGTCACCTGGACAGTATATACCGTTTGGAGTGAGTATGCTGAACTGTGTCACACAGAAAGGTTACACGCAGCTGTGTGAAAAGGATTTGTATCACTCAGCTAAAACATCAAAAAACTAATTTTTTTTCTATATTTTTTTGTATTTTTGTTTTTTTGGAAACGTGACGTGCAGAAACTATTGTAGAGCTAACTGACACCCTACTGACGGTAGCTATTTAGACTGCGACCCAGACAAATGTCGCACAGAGATTTTTAGGATCAAGCTATATATACGTGACAGGTAGCAGGTGACTTGGTTGTATTTTGTGACGTACAGAAAGTGTCACCTGGACAGTATATACCGTTTGGAGTGAGTATGCTGAACTGTGTCACACAGAAAGGTTACACGCAGCTGTGTGAAAAGGATTTGTATCACTCAGCTAAAACATCAAAAAACTAATTTTTTTTCTATATTTTTTTGTATTTTTGTTTTTTTGGAAACGTGACGTGCAGAAACTATTGTAGAGCTAACTGACACCCTACTGACGGTAGCTATTTAGACTGCGACCCAGACAAATGTCGCACAGAGATTTTTGGGATGAAGCCATACACGTGACAGGCAGCAAATGACTTGGTTGTATTCGGTGACATACAGAAAGTGTCACCTGGACAGAAAATAGTGAGTGTACTGAACTGTGACACAGAATGGTTCCACACTGCTGTGTGCAATGGATTTGTATCACTGACATATAACATAAAAAAAGGGGGTTATAGATGGCGATAGCTGCACTACTAGTGCCAGCCAGCCAAGTGACAAAAAAAAAATGTCTTCTAGTCCTTAGAAGGGCTGTTGGGTTCTTTGTGGGTGATCCCTGCCTAACAGACAACTAAATGCAGGCCCTAACACTCTCCCTGAAAGGCAGCAGCTCTATCCCTAACGACATCCAGACGGCATCTGAGCCGAGCACCGCGGCCAGTTGGTAGTATATTCCAGGGTCACCTGATCAGGCCAGCCAACCCCTGCTATCGACATGTAAGGGCCCCACGTGATGCTGGGTGGTACGCAGAGTCTCCTGGCTTGTGATTGGCTGTGTTTTTAGGCGCCAAAAAAGCACGATGCGGAAGTTGTCATTTCCTCAAGCATGGCGAGCACTTACGAGTACCCTAATGCTCGAACGAGCACCAAGCTCGGACGAGTATGCTCGCTCATCTCTAATGTTAACATATTTTTTTAAGAATTTTGGTGGTTATTTTAAATTTTGCATGTCAATATCTAAAAAAACATTAAATTCTGCAGTTTTCAGACTGGACACTACAGACTAACAAGTGGTGCCTATTATTACGCTTACAGGTCAGTTTACTGCACTTTCCTCCTTAATTGTAATTCTAGTCCTGCCTGTAATGATATCACCTCTGTGCATAGATAAGACAGGATCCACCATTCACAATAGGGATTATCAAAGTTTATCTATTCTATCCTTGTTCAATGACCTCTGCACAGGTCACAGAGCATGCCTAGAAAACTGAACCATAGAAGTCAATGAGGTCCCCTCCTGACCATTGAGTCTATGGCCCATGGGGCTGCAATAAAGTAATTATCTTAATGCTTTCTAAATGCTGTTAAGAACAGCTCAGGCAAGATGGCCGTCCCCATAATCATGTTCAGGAAATTTAGAATAAATAAATCTACAATCAGGAAATGAAGACAGATTTAAAAAAATATGTGTCACCAAACAGTTTTTAATTGGCAAATACAATTTTAGGTGACACACTTCCTTTAACCCCTTCACACCCAGCGCCGTAATAGTACGGCGCTGCGTGAAGGGGCTTGACTCCCGGCGCCGTAGTACTACTGTTCCCAGTAGCCAGACCCCTGCTGCGTACGCCCGCATTGGTGAAAACACAGATGCGGGCCTATTAACCCTCTATGTGCCACGGTCAGCGCTGACCGCGGCACATGCGATGCGGGGGTAGGTAAGTAGGGTCCATCGGGTCCCCGCGCTGCTGTGACCGGGACCCAATGGCTTGGATAGCAGCCCGATGCCTTCCTTAGGCATCGTGGCTGCTATCCCTGCATGCCTGTGTGATCCAGCCCCGTGGATCGCACAGGAAGCAGGCTGTAAGTGTACTACATTGAGTAATACACTTACAGCCAATGCATTACAATACAACAGTATTGTAATGCATTGTAAAGGGGATCAGACCCCCAAAAGTTAAATAAAGGGAAAAAAAGTGAAAAAAATAAGTACAAAAAAATAGTTTTTTTTACAAAAAATTAAAGTTTCAAGTAAAAAAAAGCACACTTTTCCAAAAATAAAGTTAAAACAAATTGTAAAAAAAAAGGGAAAAAAAGAAAAGTATACATATTAGGTATCACCGCGTCCGTATCAACCGACTCTATAAAAATATCACATCATCCACCCCGCCAGGTGAACGCAGTAAAGAAACAACAAAAAAAAACTGTGCCAAACAGCCATTTTTTGGTCACCTTCCCTCACAAAAAGTGTAATAGCAGGTGATCAAAAAGGCGTATTTAACCCAAAATGGTACCAATCAAACCGTCATCTTGTCCCACAAAAAATGATACCCTACCTGAGACAATCGCCCGAAAAATAAAAAAATATGGCTCTCAGAAAATGGCAACACAAAAAAAAGATTTTATTCTGTTCAAAAAAAATCTAATGTGTAAAACTTTCCAAAAATAAAAATGTTAGACATATTGGGTATCGCCGCGTCCGTAACAACCTGCTCTATAAAAATATTACATGAGATGGCCCCCCAGGTGAATGCTGTAAAACATTTTTTTTTAAAAACTATGCCATAACAGCCATTTTTTTCCCTCTTGCCTCACAAAAAGTGTAATAGCAGGTGATCATAAAGGCGTATTTAACCCAAAATGGTACCAATTAAGCCATCATCTTGTCCCGCAAAAAATAAAACCCTACCTGAGACAATCGCCCAAAAAAAAAATATATATAGCTCTCAGAAAATAGCAACACAAAAAAAGATTTTATTCTGTTCAAAAATAAATCTAATGTGTAAAATTTTATAAAAATAAAAATGGTAGACACATTGGGTATCGACGCTTCCGTAACAACCTGCTCTATAAAAATATCACATGATTTGACCCCTCAGGTGATTCCTTGAAGGGTGTAGTTTCCAAAATGGGGTCACTTTTTGAGGGTTTCCACTGTAGGGGTACGTCAGGGTCTCTCAATCACAAAATGGTGCCTAAAAACCATTCTAGCAAAATCTGCCTCCAAAATCCGTATGGCTCTCCTTTCCTTCTGACCACTGCCACAAACCCATAGAGACGTTTACCACCACATATGGGGTATTTCTGTAAACTGCAGAATCAGAGTAATGTATATTGAGGTTTAGTTTGCTGTTAACCCTTGCTGTGTTGCAAGAAAAAAATTATTAACATGAATAATCTACCAAAATAGTGAAATTTTGAAATTTCACCTCCGTTTTCCTTTAATTCTTGTGGAACACCTCAAGAGTTAACAAAGTTTGTAACATTAGTTTTTTTTAATTTGAGGGGTGTAGTTTCTAAAATAGGGGAATTTATGGGTGGTTTCCATTACATAAGCCCCTCAAAATCACTTTATATCTGAATTGAGTGCTTAAAAAATGGTTTTGGAAATTTTGTGGAAAATTTGAAAAATTGCTTCTAAACTTCTATGCCTTCTAACGTCCGAAAAAAGTAAAATGACATTTATAAAATGATGCCAACATAAAGTAGACATATGGGGGATGTAAAATAATAACTATTTTTGGAGGTATTACTATGTATTTTGAAAGTAGAGAAACTGAAATTTTGAAATTCGCTAATTTTTAAACATTTTTGGTAAATTTGGTATTTTTTTATAAATAAAAATGAAATATTTTGCCTCAAATTTACTACTGTCATGAAGCACAATTTGTGACGAGAAAACAATCTCAGAATGGTTTGGATAAGTAAAAGCGTTCCAAAGTTATTACCACATAAAGTGACACATGTCAGATTTGCAAAAAATGGCCTGGGCACGAAGGTGAAAACAGCACAGGGTTGAAGGGGTTAATGTAGGGGATAAAATAACCATTGACGTACATTTGTTATTTCCAATAGTCTCTTATTTAAATAATAATTTGGTACCACTTAATGCTTTGAAATTCATATCCTCTAAATGTTGGTTACCTTTGAAACACTTAAATCAGATCTGGAAAAATTTGCCTGTACCGTGGCTTGGCTTCCTAAACACTATATGGATTAGTTTAATTACAGAAGACATTTTAAGTGTATATTTTCTGTCAAACTTATGAAACACTTGAATCAATAATTAGTTTAGTAAGGACACTAGGTTGATCTTTTTGTATGGATATAGTAGTCCCTATAGTTACAATGGCCTTAGGATATAATATTCTCAGCATGCAATGGTCGTTCCAGGGAAATTGTAATTTGAAACCACATATAAGGTTACTTTCACATTTCTGGTTTGAAGTCGGCAGATTCTCTGGAATCAGTTCTGCCAGATTCGGACTGAAGGTCCACCGGTCCCGTTAAGTATAATGGTGTCTTTTGGAGATTCAGGCAGACAGGCAAAGAACCGGCTGGACACAAACCGCTACATGCTGCGGTTTGTGTCCGGCGGATCCTCTGCTTGTCTGCCAGAATGGCTACGCCAGAGTTTCACAGGAGGTGAGAAAGTAGCCTAACATATAATGCCTCAGAGACTGCTGATGTGTGGCACTTGTGACTAATTAGAAGATCCAGCGAATCAGCATGGGCATTTTACTGGAAAAACATCTGTATTACTAAGCACATACGCTAATTAACTGTCTAGGTGTGCTTCTCTACAGTACAGTATGGTACGACATGTTTTCTAGTGGTCTTTTCCTGTGCCAGAATGAGCTTGTTGTTTGGACACCAAAAACTTCTATTTTCTACACTCCGGCTAGTGTGCAGCACACAACAGAATTTTTCACTGCACTGTATAATATATAACTGAGAGGAAAAAATTATATTTTTTATTTTCTACACTCTGGCTAGTGTGCAGCACACAACAGAATTTTTCACTGCACTGTATAATATATAACTGAGAGGAAAAAAATAATATTTTCTATTTTCTACACTCTGGCTAGTGTGCAGCACACAACACAATTTCGCACTGCACTGTAGTATATATGTACTGAGAGGAAAAACGTAGTCTTTAGACTGCGGCTATTGCACCGCAAACCACTCAATTTTTCACTGCACTGTATAATATATAACTGAAAGAAAAAACTTATATTTTCTACACTCTGGCTAGTGTGCAGCACATGACACAATTTCGCACTGCACTGTAGTATATATGACTGAGAGAAAAAACGTAGTCTTTAGACGTCGGCTATTGCACCGCAAACCTCTCAATTTTTCACTGCACTGTATAATATATAACTGAAAGGAAAAACTTATATTTTCTATACTCCGGCTAGTGTGCAGCACACAACCGAATTTTTCACTGCACTGTATAATATATAACTGAGAGGAAAGAATTATATTTTCTATTTTCTACACTCCGGCTAGTGTGCAGCACACGACAGAATTTTTCACTGCACTGTATAATATATAACTGAAAGGATATATAACTGAGAGGAAAAAATTATATTTTCTACACTCCGGTTAGTGTGCAGCACACGATAGAATTTTTAACTGCACTGTATAATATATAACTGAGAGGAAAAAATTATATTTTCTATTTTCTACACTCCGGCTAGTGTGCAGCACACGACAGAATTTTTCACTGCACTGTATAATATATAACTGAGAGGAAAAAATTATATTTTCTACACTCCGGCTAGTGTGCAGCACACTACAGAATTTTTCACTGCACTGTATAATATATAACTGAGAGGAAAAACTTTTTCTATTTTCTACACTCCGGCTAGTGTGCAGCACATGACAGAATTTTTCACTGCCCTGTATAATATATAACTGAGAGGAAAAAATTATATTTTCTATTTTCTACACTCCGGCTAGTGTGCAGCACACGACACAATTTCGCACTGCACTGTAGTATATATGACTGCAAGGAAAAACGTAGTCTTTAGACGTCGGCTATTGCACCGCAAACCACTCAATTTTTCACTGCACTGTATAATATATAACTGAAAGGAAAAACTTATATTTTCTACACTCCGGCTAGTGTGCAGCACACGACAGAATTTTTCACTGCACTGTATAATATATAATTGAGAGGAAAAAATTATATTTTTTACACTCCGGCTAGTGTGCAGCACACGACAGAATTTTTTACTGCACTGTATAATATATAACTGAGAGGAAAAAATAATATTTTCTATTTTCTACACTCCGGCTAGTGTGGAGCACACGACAGAATTTTTCACTGCACTGTATAATATATAACTGAGAGGAAAAACTTATATTTTCTACACTCCGGCTAGTGTGCAGCACACGACACAATTTCGCACTGCACTGTAGTATATATGACTGAGAGGAAAAACGTAGTCTTTAGACGGCGGCTATTGCACCGCAAACCACTCAATTTTTCACTGCACTGTAGGATATATAAAAAAACGTATTCCCTAGACTGACGCTACTGTACAGCACACTACATAATTGTTCACTGGACTGTAGTGTATAGAAATGACAGAAAAACTTATTCCCTAGAATGACGCTACTGTACAGCACACTACATAATTGTTCACTGGACTGTAGTGTATAGAAATGACAGAAAAACGTATTCCCTAGACTGACGCTACTGTACAGTACACTACATAATTGTTCACTGGACTGTAGTGTATAGAAATGACAGAAAAACGTATTCCCTAGACTGCACTACAGATCTCAGCAAGCTAAGGTATAGCAGCAGCAAAAATGAGTACTTTGGGCAATTTCTTTTGGGTCTGTGTGGACCACGTGCTGTCCCTTCTGCCACCAGTCACTGTGTACAGTGTGCAGCCAAGATGGCGGTAGCTACACTACAAGTCCCAGCCAGCAGCCAGGAGGAGGCCAAAAAAAAAAGGTGTTTGTAGCCCTTATAAGGGCTGTTGGGTTCTTTGTGGGTGATTCCTGCCTAACCAACATTTAAATTCAGGCCCTAACACTCTCCCTGACAGACAGCAGCTCTATCCCTAATCTCATGCAGACGGCTTATGACGCGAGCAGCGCGGGACCAGATTCTTATATTCCCAGGTCATCTGATATGGCCAGCCAATCCCTGCTATCGACTTGTAGGGGCCCCACGTGATGCTAGGAGGTACCAAAGACTCTCCTGCATGTTGATTGGCTGAAAAAAGACAGCTAACATGCAGGAAGAGGAAGTTGCCATTTCCTCGAGGATCGCGATATGCTCGTCTGAGTAGCGAGCATATGCGAATACCCTAATGCTTGAACGAGCATCAAGCTCAGACGAGCATGTTCGCTCATCTCTAATAAGAACCTTTTTATGTGTATTGGTGATCTTATTAACCTTCTTTTTTTATCTTGGCTTCACATTTTAGGGGTTTTCGAAACAACATCCCTGATGCAATAAGATGTAACCTTTTTTATCTCCTTGTTACAATGTTGGCTGCCTGTGTGTGAATTGGGCCATTCTAGAGGGAGTACTGAATTGATTAGTCTGCTCTGCTCTGTGTGTGTGCACCTGGTAGACTAATTAGTTATCAGCTTGCTTTATATTCAGTGTTCCTGTTCTGCATCTTTGATTGCGCAACTGAGAACTTGCCCTGTTTCCATAGAGCCTTGCCAGGTTCTCTAGCTTTCTAGATTCAGTTAAATGTTTTAATCCATCTGTCTCTGTATGTCAGCTTCAGCTCTGTTTTCCTGGTTCTGTTTGCTGGCTCCTGACCATATCCCGGGTTCCTGAAGTTTATATGCCTGGGTTCCCGAAGTCTGTCCACTTGGGTTCCTGACATCTGTCTACTTGGGTTCCTGAAGTATGTATGCCTTGGTTCCTGAAGTCTGTCAGTGCCCCTAGTTCTGCTTCAAGCCTGTTTTCTGTGTTTGACTTGAAATTGCATTTGCTCTGCTATCTGACCATTTTCACAGGCGTCTCCATAAAAATTTGCACAGGTCCTGTCTGTAACACTCCTTAAATAAAAACAACACTTTAATGCCTTAAAGGGGTTGTCTGAGTTATTTTTTTGTCATTTGTATGTTTCTAACTAATCAACAACTTTTCCAGCTCTTCTAAACTTGCAGCCTTCTCAGATTTTACTCGGGGTCACATGACCTGTGATGTCAGCTTTTCCGCCTGATCTTCTCATGTTCGTGCACAAGCAGATAAGAGTCTGTACACAAGACGTCACTGTGCTGACCACGCCCCCCTGCTCTGCTGGCTCCTGCTCTCTGGGTTCTGGATTCTTTCAGATAAAACATTAACCCCTTCAGCCAAAACACACACAGGGCTCAAGGCTTTATAACAGTAGTTACAGGCAATGTAGAGACATAGAATCTGCCCTCCACATCCTGTAGACACAGAGCTGACACTAGAGGAGATCTGCAGAGTATTGCACAAGAAAGGTAGGAGGAAGTTCCTGTGTGCATCAGTAATATCATTTTACAGCCGGGACTTGTAGTCCTACAAATACAACATGCTGCTGAGTCTCCCAGTAGGCATACATGTCACTCAGGGCAGCACTGTTATTAATTCCCTGTGCAGAGCAGGGGTGGGGCAGAGATTGTTGTTACTGAGGTAAACAAAGGCCAGAAGAAAACCAGGGAAATGAGGAAATATAGATTTTTTTTTGCCTAAAACTTGCTTAACTTAGTTATATATTGCTGTCCATCAGATTTACAGTACTATATTTTTTTTTCCATAACTCGGACAACCCCTTTAATAGTAATAAATAACCAAATGCAAAGAAACAAAGCATTAACAGTGTAATCACAGTTGTAAATAGCTATAAATATGCACCATTCGACTTATAGCCAATTGAATATGGCAACACCCAATGTACTGTTTTGGAGTACTGCAATGCTCAGTAGGAAAAGAGTGGCATCCGCATTGTCTATCATGGCATTTGCTGAAAATAGATTTTAAGAGCCATAACTTTGTTTTTGTTCCATCAATGTAGCTGTGTGAGTGCCTGTGTTTTGAAAGACAGGCTGTAGTTTTATTGATACTATTTTGGAGTACATAAGACATTATTTGCATTAATTGCTTTTTGTACCATTTTTGTGAGGTGAGATGACAAAAAAAGGAATCTGTTCATGAGCCGCCCCCATACCGTGTATATGTTGCATGGTGCACAGCTTGCCATGTGGTATATTTAGGGCATGGGGAGCAAAGGGGGACAGAGCGGGCAGCAGGGGGCACAGAGAAGGGTCAGGGTACTAACTCTGATTCTTACTGACACAAACTGTGGAGCTCATGGCCTGTAACTGGCTTTTTTCACTGAATCCTGCTCTGATTGGTTAGTCTATACAAACTAACCAATCAGAGCAATCTCACACAAGGGACTCCTCTGATTGGTTCCCTTCCAGCTGCTCTGGAGTCTTCTCTGTCAGTTACTTTCTTGTGTCACAGCATTGGTTAACAATTTGGATGTAAGTATAAGCCAAGTTACTTCTCACCTGGACGTACAGTTACTGTATGTCTATTTGCAGGAAGGGGATTAGGTCATCAAATAGAGGCATCCTCTAGACTGTAAAAATGCCATTCCCCTTATGGTAATGTTTAGTGTACATACTGTATAGTTTCTGCTGTAACTTTGGGACCATTTACTAGTTTTAAATGGAGTAATTTTAAACTTACAATGGCAATCTGCTGTCCACATTCGTAATTCCGTTCTGCGGCCCCGCAAAAATGATAGAGCATGTCCTAATCATGTCCACCATTGTGGAGAAGAATAGACATTTCTATCATAGGGCTGGGCGTGTGCATTCCGCAAAATGTGGAACGTACATGGCCAGTACCCATGTTTTGCAGATCCGCAATTTGCAGACCGCAAAACACATACAGTCATATGAATGTACCCTTAATCAGGATAAAGCATAACTAATAGCTAAATCATTATCTCATCTGCACCCAGCTCTTTCCAGGTGATTACCCTTTATCAAAGCAGATACAATTGGACTCATTAGCTGAGAGGCCTTCGTCAGGGTCTGGGGTACTCTTTTTAATTATAGAGAGCACCTAGTATGCATGAGGACTATTGTAGGCCAGGCAACTCTGCTCTAGGTTTCTGGGGAAAATATATGCAAATTAGCTTTTTTTTTTAAAAAAAACTTCTGGCATCAGAGAAGCTTAGCATACTAGACTCTCTCTCCCCTTCTCTCTGTCTCTCTCTATCTGAGTCCTAGGACACCACAGAGTGTTATATACAAATTTTAAGGGCAACTGGAACATATTAGATGCGGGTAAAATCAATTTGGGCCCGAATTGTATTTTTTTTTTAATTTGCTGAAATGAACCTCAAGAAATTGGTTCAGCTCTACAGTATAACCTACTGGGCAGTAAATGGTAATAAAGGTATACATGGTGACGGATGCATAAATAACCACATGGTTAGTGCAATTCATGAAAGAAGTTGATCATTCCTAAATTTTTTGACTATAACTATATCTGTAAAAAAAAGACAAGATAAATAGCTGATGGGACCTCATAAATTTAAATATATCTGTAGAAAGAGGTAAGAATGGGAAAAGCCAGAAATCTAAGTTAATATACGTGCACACTATGTAAAAGGTCAGTCAGAGATCTTGCTTAATGTCCACAAACATGATTATAGACGTGGAAGTCATTTATTGATACACAGCTGTCAGTGTGGACAGGTACTGTATTCCATTTGTGTCCAGATATATATATATATATATATATATATATATATATATATACATACATACAGTAGTTCAGAATATGGTGACACAGCTGTAAATATGAACATATAGGGTTACACTTACATATGGGCCCAGTAAATTAATGCCAAAATGCATCATTACTGTCCTGCTGCTGGTATTTTGAGTAGCCTTGTTCAGATTACCCTGCATAATTTGACAGAAGAGAAGATGATTCTTTGGACTTTGGTCAGTCTAATATATAAAGCTGAGTGTATGTATGTGTGTATGTATGTATGTGTGTATGTCCGCTAAAGGAATCTGCACCTCCGCAGCTACAATCACGAAATTTGGCACACGGGTACATCAGGTGTACGGAAAGGTTTTAGACCGGGTCACAGCTCTCCAGGACATACCGTGCCTGAGATATTACCGAAAAATGCATTAGCCAATAGAAGCCTGGTCACATGACCCTTATCAGCCAATAGAAGCTCGCAGGCCCTTAACCTCCACATACAGACAGTTTCACACCAGGTTTCCATAACAATAACAGATTTCTTCACTGCTGTAGGTCAGCTTTAAAGGGGCAGAGCGCTGAGGATGACACAGTTAAAGGGGTATTCCAGTTACCATAAATATAACTTATGTTTTAGACTAACTCATCATCAATGACTACTAGAGATGAGCGAGCACTAAAATGCTCGGGTGCTCGTTATTCGAGACGAACTGTTCCCGATGCTCGGGTGCTCGTTTCGAGTAACGAACCCCATTGAAGTCAATGGGAGACTCGAGCATTTTTGCAGGGGACCAAGGCTCTGCCTAGGGAAGGCTGGGTGAAAACCTGGAAACCTCAGAAAATGATGGAAACACCATGGGAATGGACAGGAAACAGCAGGGGCAGCATGCATGGATGCCTCTGAGGCTGCCTAATCCCACCATTACCCCAAATTCTCCTGCAACAGCCTGGTGGTTACCCTCATGGCAATTGTGCTCACCCAGACCAAGAAAGGCGAGTTAGTATGCGGTAGCTGGTGAAGCACCCAAAAATTTAGCCTGACACAGCATGGCGGTTACACCACCAATGACTTTGTCCGACTTAGAATGCAGTGAAATGGCTTTTGTTGAGCCTCCAAAAATTTTTTTCTTTTCAGAGTCGACCCTCAGCAAAAAATTTTTTTTTAATGTCGGTACTTGCGCCTCCTGAAAAATTGTTTTGGACTGTCTGTTTGACGCTCCTGAAACATTGTTTTACAGTGTCTGTAGTTGACAATGCGGAAAAATAGTTTGGAGAGACGGCCTGTAGGTGGCCCTCCGGAAATATTGTTTAGAGAGAGGGCCTGTAGGTGGACCTCCGGAAAAATTGTTTAGAGAGAGGGCCTGTAGGTGGACCTCCGGAAAAATTGTTTGGAGAGAGGGCCTTAGGTGGACCTCCGGAAAAATTGTTTAGAGAGAGGGCCTGTAGGTGGACCTCGGGAAAAATTGTTTAGAGAGAGGGCCTGTAGGTGGACCTCGGGAAAAATTGTTTAGAGAGAGGGCCTGTAGGTGGACCTCCGGAAAAATTGTTTAGAGAGAGGGCCTGAAGGGGGGCCCTTCGGAAAAATTGTTTAGAGAGAGGGCCTGTAGGTGGACCTCCTGAAAAATTGTTTACAGAGAGGGCCAGTAGATGGCCCTCCGGAAAAATTGTGGTAAAAGAGTGCCAGTTGGACCTCTAAAAAATTGCGTTTTTTGTGTCAGCGTTAGGCAAAGACGACAAGGACGAGGAGTAGAGAAGAGGAATCGGATACATAAGTAATGTTAATCTTTAGCTGCTTTCCCCCGGAGGAGATTTGAATTTCGGTGAAATCCAGGCTTTGTTCATTTTAATAAGCGTCAGCCTGTCAGCGCTGTCAGTGATCAGTGATGACGCCACCATCTGCACTGAATACCCGCTCTGACAACACGCTAGCGGCAGGGCAGGCCAGCACCTCCAAGGCGTACAGTGCCAGTTCAGGCCACGTGTCCAGCTTTGAAACCCAGTAGTTGTATGGAGCAGAGTGATCGGTCCGGACGTTGGTATGGTCAGCTAGGTACTCCCTCACCATCTTTCTGTAACACTCACCCCTAGTCTGCCTAGACTGGGGACAGGTGACAGTGTCTTGCTGGGGTGACATAAAACTGGCAAAGGCCTTGGAGAGCGTTCCCCTGCCAGTGCTGGACAAGCTGCCTGCTCGCCTCCTCTCCCCTGCTACTTGGCCCACAGAACCATGCCCTCTGCCGCTAGTGGCGTCAGATGGGAAGGATTGTTTCAGCTTGTGCACCAGGGCCTGTTGATATTGATTCACTCTCATACTCCTTTCCTCTACAGGGATGAGAGTGGAAAGGTTCTGCTTGTACCGTGAGTCCAGGAGAGTGAACACCCAGTAATCGGTGTTTGGAAAAATTCTTCTAACGCGAGGGTCACGGGATAGGCAGCCTAACATGAAGTCTGCCATGTGCGCCAGAGTCCCAACACGCAAGAATTCCCTCTCCTCACTGGCCTGACTCTCCATTTCCTCCTCCTCCTCCTCCTCCAAGTCCTCCTCTTCAGCCCATACACGCTCAAGACTTAAGAAGGACTGAGCACTGGTACCCTTTTCTGTCTCGCCGACATTCTCCTCCTCTTCCTCCTCATTCTCATCCCGCTCCTTCGATACGCGCTGAAAAACAGACCGGTCTGGCTATCAAGCGACGTATCTTCCTTCACCGTCTCTTGTGACAAGCGCAAAGCTTCCGACTTCATGCTGAGCAGTGAGTTTTTCAACAGGCAAAGCAGCGGGATGGTGAGGCTGATAATGGCGGCATCGCCGCTGACCATCTGTGTTGACTCCTCAAAGTTGCTCAACACCTGGCAGATATCAGACATCCACGTCCACTCCTCATTGTAGACTTGAGGAATCTGAGTGACCTGACTACCAGTTCTGGCGGAAGTTGACATCTGGCAGTCTACAATCGCTCTGCGCTGCTGGTAAACTCTGGATAACATGTTTAATGTCGAATTCCATCTTGTGGGCACATCGCACAACAGTCGGTGAGCGGGCAGTTGTAGGCGGCGCTGCGCTGCCCTGAGAGTGGCAGTATCTGTGGTCGACTTGCAGAAATGCCCACAGATGCGGCGCACCTTGGTGAGCAAATCAGACAGATTGGGGTATGTCTTGAGGCGCCGTGCCCACGGATGGTAATTCGGAGGAAGCGGGGTCGGAGGAGGAGGCATAGTACGTCTGAGAGACCGTGACCGAGGTAGGCCCCACAATCCGCGGTGTGGGCAGTACAAGAGCGGCCCAAGGGTCAGACTCGGTCCCAGCCTCCACCAAGTTAACCCAATGTGCCGTCAGTGATATATAGTGTCCCTGCCCGGCAGCACTTGTCCACGTGTACGTGGTTAGGTGGACCTTCTCAGAAACAGCATTGGTCAGGGCACGGATGATGTTCTGTGACACGTGCTGGTGTAGGGATGGGACGGCACATCGGGAAAAATAGTGGTGGCTGGGGACCGAATACCGAGGGGCAGCCACCGCCATGAGATTGCGAAAGGCCTTGGTCTCTACCAGCCTATAGGGCAGCATCTCCAGGCTCAGCAATTTGAAGATGTGGACGTTGAGGGCTTGGGCATGTGGATGGGTGGAACTGTATTTCATCTTGCGCTCCAGCGTCTGCTGTAAAGACAGTTGAACGCTGCGCAGGGACACATTGGTGGACGCTGTGGAGGATAGTGGAGGCAAAGGTGTGGTTTTCCGGCGGGAGGCGCTTGTGCCGGGGTCCTGGGCAGGGGGTTGACTAGCAGAGGCAGCGAGTGACACAGGGGAAGGAGCAGTGGTGGGACCCGCAGGAGGTGAACGGCCTTGGTTCCATTGAGTGGGGTGTTTAGCACTCATATGCCTGCGCATGCTGGTGGTGGTTAGGCTAGTAGTGGTGGCACCACTGCTGATCCTGGTGTGGCACAGGTTGCACACCACAGTCCGTCGGTCATCCTCACTTTCTTTAAAGAACCTCCAGACTTGCGAACATCTAGGCCTCGCCACGGGAGCTTTACTACGTGAAACAGTTGCTGCTGATGCACCAGCTCTGGCCCTGCTTCTCCCTCTGGCCACACCACTGCCTCTTCCAACCTGTTCTGGTGCAGCACTCGCCTCCGCCTCAGAAGCACTGTCTTCACTCGGCTTATCAACACCGCTTGGGTCAGTCACCTCGTCATCCTCCGATTCCTCAGTCTGCTCCCCCCTTGGACCTCCTGCCCTGACAACTTCACCACTGTCTGACAACCGTATCTCCTCATCGTCCGACACCTCTTTACACACTTCTTCCACTAAGTCAACAATGTCATCACCCACAGACTGCGACAGTTGGAAAACTTGGGCATCGGGAAAGAGGTCAGCAGCAACCTGAGAAGTGGTTTGTGACTCTGGGAAGGGTCCAGAAAACAGTTCCTGAGAGTATGCCGGATCGCATTCCAAATTTTCCTGGGAGGGGGCAGACTGAGGGGAAGGAGGTTGAGGTGGAGGAGCCAGAGGAGTGCTCCCTTGGGTAACGTGAGTGGACTGCATGGAAGACTGACTGGTGGACAAATTACTTGAAGCATTGTCTGCAATCCACGACATCACCTGTTCGCACTGTTGTGGTTTCAACAGTCCTCTACCACATGTCCCTGTAAGTTGAGACATGAAGCTAGGGAGTGTAGCTCCGCGGCGTTCCCCTGCTCCCTCATCAGCAGGTACTGTCTCACCCTGCCTAGGACCACGGCCTCTGCCCCCTGCAATAATTGAATGCCCACGCCTACATCCTCGTCCTCGACCCTTAGCCCTGGGGTTCAACATTTCGTGTATATAAGTGTATTATATGTACAAAAAGAAAATGGGCCTGCTGTACTGAAACCCACAAACTTGTTCAATCTGAACAAGAAAATATATAGGTGGATAAGTTAGAGCAAAATTACGTATGTTATTACGTACCGTGCAGTATGGAGCAATTACACGGAAACTATTAGATTAGGCAGACTTGGTCTGCTTAATTGCAACCCAGACAAATGTCGCACAGAGATTTTTGTAATGTAACTGTATCAGTGAGCGCAAAAGACCTTTTTTAATTAAGTGACGTACAGAATGTGTCACCTGGACAGAAAATACGGATTGTGGTTTGCGGTGAGTGGACAGCTGAACTGTGACACACAGAATGGTTCCACACAGCTGTATGAAATGGATTTGTATCACTGAGATAAAACAACAAAAAAACTATTTTATTTTTTTAAATTTTTTAAATATATATATATATATATATATATATATATATATATTTTTTTTTTTTTTTTTTTTTTTTAACGTGACGTGTACAAAATATCAGAGCGCAAACTCAGCCCCTGCTGACTGTGGCTATTTTGACTGCAACACAGAAAAATGTTGCACTCAGATTTTTCTAATGTAGCTGTATCAGTGAGAAAAAAAGACCTTTTTTAATTACGTGACGTACAGAGTGTGTCACCTGGGCAGAAAACACGGATTGTGCTTTGTATATAGGTGGATAAGTTAGAGCTAAATTACGTATGTTATTATGTACCGTGCAGTATGGAGCAATTACACGGAAACTATTAGATTAGGCAGACTTGGTCTGCTTAATTGCAACCCAGACAAATGTCGCACAGAGATTTTTGTAATGTAGCTGTATAAGTGAGAACAAAAGACCTTTTTTACTGACGTGATGTACAGAATGTGTCACCTGGACAGAAAATACGGATTGTGCTTTGTATATAGGTGGATAAGTTAGAGCTAAATTACGTATGTTATTACGTACCGTGCAGTATGGAGCAATTACACGGAAACTATTAGATTAGGCAGACTTGGTCTGCTTAATTGCAACCCAGACAAATGTCGCACAGAGATTTTTGTAATGTAGCTGTATAAGTGAGAGCAAAAGACCTTTTTTAATTAAGTGACGTACAGAATGTGTCACCTGGACAGAAAATACGGATTGTGCTTTGTATATAGGTGGATAAGTTAGAGCTAAATTACGTATGTTATTATGTACCGTGCAGTATGGAGCAATTACATGGAAACTATTAGATTAGGCAGACTTGGTCTGCTTAATTGCAACCCAGACAAATGTCGCACAGACAGCACCGCGGGCAGTCACTAGTATATTCCAGGGTCACCTGATCAGGCCAGCCAACCCCTGCTATCGACATGTAAGGGCCCCACGTGATGCTGGGTGTACCGCAGAGTCTCCTGGCTTGTGATTGGCTGAGTTTATAGGCACCAAAAATTCAAAATGGGGGAGATGCCATTTCCTCGAGCATGGCGAGATACTCGTCCGAGCAGCGAGCACTTATGAGTACTGTAATGCTCGAATGAGCACCAAGCTCGGACGAGCATGCTCGCTCATCTCTAATGATTACCTAATATAATGTAAATTTCACATATTTACCGATGAATAAAAGATGTTTTCTTCCACTGGTTCTCACTGTGTTTCCTCATAAATTACCATGGCATCAGCCTGTAATTCAGGCCACCCTCAAAAGAAGGACTGAAAAGCCCCACCCCCAAATCCCGCAAAGCCACACCCCAACTCGGTCAGGCCACGCCCCTCCCCGCAGCCGACTGGGATTGCAAAAATGAAGGTAAAATCAACTTCTGTCAGCTGCAGTGCTGGGAGGGAGGGTGACTTTCTCCCTGCAGCTCATACTCAGACTGCACAGTGATACTGTCTGTTAGAAAGCTGTTCAAAAGGACATCACTGTGTTCATCCAGGCCCTGCAGCGGATGAGGGACAGGGAGTCTGAAAGCCGGACCCCTGGCCACCCTAGGGGCAGGCTGCTGTGGAGGTCACAGTTAAAGAGAAGGGCGCTGTGACTGGTAGGGGGTGAGGTGGTGTGGAACTGACTGTTAAAGGTGCAGGCTGCTGTGAAAGTCAAAGTTAAGGGGGTGGGCTGCTGTGGAGGTCCCAATTTAAGGAGACAGGGCACTATGGGGGGGATCAGTGTTAAAGGGTGGGGGCTGTGGAGATCACTGTTAAGGAGGCGGGGTGCTGTAGAGATCACTCTTGATATCAACGCACACATAAACAATAAATGAAATAGATGAAATATACCTGGGCAAAGCTGGCTCCAACTGCTAGTTATTTATAAATTAACTATTAGGAAAAGAAA
Source organism: Rhinella marina (assembly GCA_900303285.1). Classification (NCBI taxonomy): domain Eukaryota; kingdom Metazoa; phylum Chordata; class Amphibia; order Anura; family Bufonidae; genus Rhinella; species Rhinella marina. The sequence continues at coordinate 23,437 of ONZH01013574.1, forward strand.
GAGCTGTCGATGAATTTATGTCAAGAATTATTAAAGGGATTTTCCAGGATTTTGATACTGATGACCTATCATCCGAAAAGGTCATGGGAATAGAGATAAGCGAAGTTTCGAAAAATTCGATTCAATCAATTCACAGAAGTTCACTAAGAAATTTGATTTGTTCCAAATTAATTTGTCACTAAACACAATAAATCACGTATACCCAAGCCACTCTGTTTAATCATATTCTCCCCCCTTGGTTGCCCAATCTCAGTGTAAAGGTATGGAAGTTAACCCTTTCCCGACCTCCGACAGTAAATTTACGTTAGTGGCTGGGCATTCAAAAATGGCTCCCGCTAGCGGGTGCAGGGCGCGCCATGGCTGCCTGGTGTCTGTTGTATTAACACTAATGGCCATGACCAGTGGTAGTGCGGGTGATGAACTTTAAACTCTTCAGAAACTGTGGTCATCTGAGTCTAGGTCATGTATATAGTAGCCCCCATCCTCATGTTTGATGGTACCAGAGATGGTATACAGCATTGAGGTGGAAAATCTTCCTCTAAGCAATAAAATTGAGGGATTCTCAACAGGGATGACAAAAATCCCATGTGGATCCCTCCATACTATGAACTAATGGTATTTTGCTTTTAAAATGATTAGGGTTAAAACCAGATGCCAAACATGGTGGATGGATCAAACATGGCCACTGGATTATTGCAGCAACACTGTCACTAGTGCGTGAGCGCTTGCCACATCTCTCCCTATGCTCAGCTCACAGGACCGTGGTGGAGATAGCGAAGGATGAGGCTTTTATAGGGCTGTGACATGGGACAGGGAATGGCTAGCACCAGATTGCTGTCTGCATGAGTGATCTCGCATTCCTGGGCTTCTTACTTTTACTTTTTAACATGTGCAGTCGACATTTTATGAAAACTACCACGAAGTGCGAGGAAAGTCGTCTTTCTTGCGAATCAAAGTTTTCCTAAATTTTAGACCAAATTCTGCGTTGAATGATTCGCTTCACTCAACACTACCCGGGACCCACCACCGATCAACTGTTTGAGAAGGAAGCAGTGCTCCTGTGAGCACTACTGCCTCCTCTGTGCTTACCAAGCACAGCACTGTACATTGTATAGCAGCTGTGATTGGTATCTCGGTCAGCTCCATTGAAGTGAATGGGGCTGAGCGGGATAACAAGCACAACCACTATACAATGAATGGTGCTGTGCTTGGTAAGCTGCAAGAAAGTGCCGGCATTCACAAGAGCGCCAGTGCCTTCTCAAATAGCTGATTGGAGTGGGTCCAGGGGTCGGACCCCCACCAATCAGATACTGATTATCTATTACATGATCTACCCTGTTAGGTGAACACATAAAAAAAGGTGTCAGAATAGCCATTTTAATGGTCACATTACCAATGTAATGTACAATAGCAAATGATCAAAAAGTACTATGTACCCCAAAAATGGTACCTATGAAAATGGCAGCTCATCCTGCAAAAAACAGGCCCCTATGTAAGATGATTAGCAGTAAAAAAATATATAAATCTTGAATCTAAAATCTAAAAATGACAACACAAAAACAGGATTTTTAAAAAATGCTTTTATTGCATTATAATTAGTGTTGAGCGATGCTCGAGTCCCCTTCCCTGCACCAAGACGGATCCATCATGACCCCAATGCAAGTCAATGGGGACGGATCCGTTTGGTGTGACACAATAGTAAACGGATCCGTACCCATTGACTTGCATTGGGGTCTTGACGGATCCGTCATGAACTCCTTTGAAAGTCAATGGAGGATGGATCCGTTTGGTGTGACACAATAGTAAATGGATCCGTCCTCCATTGACTTTCAATGGAGTTCATGACGGATCCGTCACCTATCACGTTTTTATTTTCATTGAAGTATTCAAGGTGTAATTTTTTTCATTCACCAGCAGAGGGCACAATGTAATGAAGAGGCTCCGCTGCTGAGGAGAAGAAGCCTGAGGAGGAGGAGGTAAGTGGCTTGTGTTTGCTTGTGTTTTCTATTTTGCAGGAATTTTGTTTGTTTTAAATAATTTAATTATTTTTTTAAAAAAATGGCGTGGGGTCCCCCCTTTTTTCCTTCTCCAGCCAGATACAACCAGCAGCGGCAGCCTGACACTACCAGGGTGGGAAGGGACATGGTTATTGACCCTATCCAGCCGAACAGTAACAGCCTGCCGCTGCCCCAGAATCGGACACTCAGACAATTTAGAAGGTCCGGTCCTGCAGGTACCCGGCTCTCACCGGCAAGCACTAAGCCCAGTATTAGTAATCAGGGCCGTCTGTAGATAGCCGTGATTACTATAACTGCAGTGTGGGGAAAAAAAAAAACACACACACTTATGAAATATTTTATTGAAATAAATACTCCCCCAGACCCCTGTTTGACCATTTTATTTAAACAACAAAAAAGCTGGTCCGATGTAATCCAACAAATCCCACGTAGTCCTCTGCATTCACGATCCTGAAAAATAGAAAACAAACAAACAAACACAAACCAATTACCTCCTCAGGCTTCTTCTTTGTAGTAATTCCTCCCGTCCAGCAGGTGGCGCTGTGGTAAAACTTACCACTCTGCGTGCCGTCTTCTGGCTGGACGGGAGGAGGGAGCTGCCAGGGAAGGCAAGTAGTGTCTCTGTGTGTCTGTCTTTGTACTTTTTTTTTTAAATTTTGGGCACTTGTGTAAACCAGGCATCTCCCGCTCTTCCGAGCGGGGGGTGCCTGGTTAACTCCCATAGACTTCAATTATGCTCGGGTGCTCAGCCGAGCACTTGAGCACCCCTGAGTGCTCAGCCAGAGCACCCGAGCGTACGAGCACCTGGGTGCTCGATCATCACTAATTATAACCAAAAAAAGACATACTGTATTGGGTATTGCCGCATTTGTTACAACCGGCTCTATCAAAATTTCACATGATCTACCTCATCACCATAAAATAATAAATAAGAACATCATTTTCATATCAAAGGGTTTTTAAATTCTATTCTAACGCCTATTAGGTCAAAGTGCTCACTACACCCCTTGAAATATTCATTGGGAGTGTAGTTTCCAAAATGTAGTCACCTTTTTGGGGTTTCTACTGTAGGGTTATCTCAAGGTTGCAACATGGTGCACGGAAACCATTCCAACAAAATCTACCCTCAAAAGCATATGATGCTCTTTCCCTTCTGAATCCTGTGGTGAACCCATACAGCAGTTTATGACCACATATGGGGTGCTGCCATATTCAGTAGAAACAACATTTTATTGGAAAAAATGATTTTTTCATTATAACAGACAAGTTTTTCTAAATTCTATAAATTCAATAAATTCCTTGAGAGGTGTAGTTTACAAAACGGGGTAACTTTTTGGGTGGGTACATACCTCAGGGTCTCTTTGAATGTGACATGGTGCCCAAAAACCATTCCAGCAAAATCTGCCTCCACAAACCATATAGTGCTTTTTCCCTTCTGAGACCTGCCATGTGCCCACACAGCGGCCACAATGGGTGTTCCTGTAAACCACAGAATCAGGGTAATACACATTGATGCTTGTTTTGCAGTTAAATATGCTGCTTAACAGGAAAAAAAAGATTAAATGGAAAATCTAAAAAAAAAGTGAAATTTTAAAATTTCACCTATATTTTCCTTCAATTTTTGTGGCACAAGTAAATGGTTAACAAAGTTTGTAAAATCAGTTTCAAATGATTTTGAGGGGTATAGTGTCTAAAATGGAGTCATTTATAGGTGGTTTTTACTATACAAGCCCCACAAAATTACTTCATAACTGAATTAGTCCTTTAAAAAGTAGAAAAGTGGAAAAGTTTTGGAAAAGTTTTGGAAATTTAAAAATTGGTTCTAAAATTCGAAGCCTTCTAACATCCAAAAAAATATAATGACATTTACAAAAGATTCCAACATAAAGTAGACATATTGTGAATGTTAATTAATAACTATTTTATGAGGTATCGTTATCCGTTTTTAAAGCAGAGAAATTCAAATTTAGAAAATAGCCAGTTCTTCCAAATTTTCCATAAATTTGGGTTGGCACAACATGAAGTATGGTGTGTCACAAGAAAACTATCTCAGAATTGATTGGATAAGTAAAAGCATTCTAAAGTTATTATCACATAAAGTGACTCATCAGATTTGCAAAATTTGGCTTGGTTCTTAAGGTGAAAATTGGTTGTGTCCTAAAGGGGTTAAGCCAGCTTCTATCATCTTAGGACATTATATTTTTGGCAAAAAAGCAATAACAACATTCTGTATATTGTACAGATATTCAGGAACAGGTGAAGAATAGTCACTGTTGTTATGGACAGCAATCAAATCTCCATCTTCTTGCTTTCTGTTGGAAGTTGAGCTCTGACACTCTTGCCTTGCTGAGAATCATAGTAAAATTATGTTAAAAAAACTGTGTTTTATCTAATTACACAATTATCTTTAAATAAAAAATGACTATATAAACAAAGAACTATGCAAATGCACCAAGGGAATATTAGTATAAACAACAGCTCTGGGGCTGATAAATTGCTACCACAATTAGTTATTTTTGCTTGAGGCATAATAGTCTTTCCACTAACTTAAAGACCGAACAGACTCCTTACAAATAAAAAAGACACTTGTCTCAGTACTCCAAGGTGGTTAATAATTCATTGGCACATTTTGCACAATTTATTTTCTGCCAATAAAAGACAGATTAATTCCTCTGGGTAATTCTAGTAGATTTCTTACTTTGCCTGAAATTGTAGAAAATGTTTTAATAAAAACAGATTATTATAGTCATTATAGTAAAATTACGTAATTAAATGTAAAATTTTGTGAATATTCATGTCAAATGCTACAGAACAGATACTTTAGGGCAAAAATGTAATACATGCTTAGTAAAATTTGACAGATAGCAAAATGTAAGGATGAATAATTCTATTCCAGATTTAATTTTTCATATTTATTTATAGAAAAGAAATTCATATTGTTATGAATATACAGTACATGTGTAGAAAATTCTGCATTTCCACCTTTCTTAGGCTAGTTGCACACTATTGTTAGAGATCCAGCAGGCTGTTCTGGCAGATAACAGCCTGCTAGATCTCTGAGCACTCTAACCGACCCAATTGATTATAACGGGGATCTCCATCCCGGCAAATATGCAAAGAATCAGCCGGGAAAAACCTGCTGCCTACAGTGGTTCTCTGCCAGCCGATTCTCTGCATATTTGCCAGAATATGGCTGGATCTCTGCTGGTCCCCACTATTGTAAATGGGGCCAAACAGAGCCTTACAAATAGAGTTGAGCGAATGTGCTCGTAACGAGCACTGTACTGCTCAGTTCCCCTGTGCTTGCATGGCCGCAGCCATCCGGATCCATCCTCCTCACCCGACTGCAAGTCAGTGGGGATGGATCAGTTTGGTTTGACACACTCGTGTCGTGTTGACTTACAGTCAGGTGAGGATGGAATCCGGATGCCTGCGGCCATGCGAGCGCAGGGGATCTGAGCACTACAGTGCTCGTTACGAGCACGTTCGCTCAACTCTACTTACAAACCTTCGTCAATGCCACAGTGCTCAGAGATCAAGCAGACTGATACCTGCCAGAACAGCCTACTAGATTTCTAATGCTAGTGCAACTAACCTTATACAGCAGTGCACTTTGTACCTGGCCCACAACCAGAGGCCACATATTTTAGTGATGGTTTTGGCACATTTCCACCTTAAATCAACTCCAATAAACGCCTCTACTCAGCCACCTTTTCATTTCAATGGGAAGCAGAACTAGCTTTTTTCCACATGGGGCAGGACCTGCAGGTAAGCTTTCACTGCAAATGGATGGAAAGTGAATGTTTTTTGGCATGGATCGGCACCAAAAACCACAAGCTGAAAATGCAGTCTTGTATTGAAGTAAACCCCCATAGGTTAAAAAATGCATTAAAAAAACACATCAAAATTGTCCATAAACCTTGCTGAAAAAAGGGTAGATTTTCTAAATACTTTGTGTGGTCATATTATTGTTGGAGCTAGAGTGGATTAGACAGTAAAGAAGATTTATGGAGGCACCGACTGATGGACATCTTCCACTGTCATCAGAAAATGGCCTACTGTTTTGCTTAAAGGGAACCTGTCAGCTCTGAAACACCCTCCAAACTAAGCGGTGTATAGTGTAAATGAAGTTGAGTCTGCTTCCATTCTGATGTTGTGCTCCCACAAACCTACAGTAAAATGCACTCACTGGACTCCAGTGCTCACTCACATAATGGAGAGGACTCAAAGTAGAGTCCTCTCAATGCATTTTACTGCTGGTTTGTGGGAGCACAGCTCCAGTTCAGTATAACAAAAGAAAGCCAGCAGTCTGTATCAGGTTGTATTAAAATCTTGCAGCTTTATTGAAAACAAACAACACTTTTAAGGTGTCCATAAAACTCTGCTTACATGTTTTGATCTTAATATGACTAAGATAATTAAAAGGGTTCTCCAGGAATTAAAAAAAATGAAAATATATAAATATTATTTTATAATAAATATATTTACAAATACCTGTCATTACCTCGAATGGCTTGTTTTGTCTAGGGAGCCATTAGGAAAAATAAAATGATCGCTGTCCTATTAGTACACACAAAACCTGTCCTAATCACACAGGAGGACAAGTTACTTCACGACACTGAGCTTAAGAGCTGCCTTATCCTCATCTCTGCTGTCAGGAATCATGATCCTGAATACAGGTGAATCCTGTGGGAATGGAGATTAGGAGACATGAGAGGAGAGTGAGGTGTGGCTAATGAGCAGCAGCACTTGTATGCAGTCTCCATTACCGCAGCAACACATTACCAGAGTCTGTCCTGTCCGTTCTCTCTGTACTTCATGTCTCCTCATGAATTAAATTCCCTAGAGATTCACTCAGGATCATAATCCCTGACCAGCAGAGCAGAGAGGAGGATGAAGCAGCTCTTCCTCAGTGTTCAGAAGTAACTTGTGCTCATGTGTGATCAGGACAGGCTTTGTGTGAACTAATGGGACAGTGGCAATTTTATTTCCCCTGATGATTGCTTACCCAGACAAAATGAGCCATTATAACTAATGAAAGGTATTTGAGAATATATTTATTATTAAGTAATATTTAAGTATTTTCATTTTCTTAATTCCCGGAGAACCCCTTTGAGGTCAAAATATGTAACCAGAGTTTAATGTATTGTCATGGTTACAATCTTAGCCATGAGTATCTTATTCATGACTAAGATAGTTTAGATTAAAGATGAGCAAAGTTTTTAAAAAATCAATTCGGCAGCTTTGCTGATGTCTGCCAGGAAATTTGATTTGTTACGAATTAATTTATCATGAATCGTTAAAAACCAGGTATACCCAGACCACTCTGCCTAATCATATTCTTCCTTGATGGCCCATCTCATAATGAAGGCTCAGAAGTTAACCCTTTCCCGACTGCTGAGAGTAAATTTATGTTGGCAGCTAGGCATTTAAAAATGGCGTCTGCTGACGCGTGCAGTGGGTGCCATGGCCACCTGGCGACTGCTGTTTAAAAGAGCAGACACCTGGAACTAATGTTCGCATCTGGCGGTAATGCCGGTTGCGAAATTTAAACCTTTCAGATGCCTTGGTCATCCGGGTGTGCTCCGGCTCCACCCGGCAGGGATCAGGCGAGCCAGAACATGTATGCAGCAGCCCCTGTCCTCCTGTGTGGTTGTACCAGAGATGGTACACAGCATTGAGGTGGGAAAATCTTCCTCAAAGCAATACAATTGAGGGATCCACAACAGGGATGACCATAATCCCATGTAAATCCCTCCATAAGGTCCGGATCCTCCCTACTATGAACCTTGTGATATTTTGCTTTTAAAATTATTAGGGTGAAGACAAGATGGCAAAACATGGTGGATGGATGAAAATTGGCCGCTGGATTATTGCAGCAACACTGTCCATAGTGCATGAGCGCTTGCCACGTCTCTCCCTATGCTCACAGGACACAGGACAATGGTGGAGACCATGCGGGATAAGGCTTTTATAGGGTTGCGACATCATAGGGGTCGCTATCTGTGGGTTGGCTGGCTGCATGGCATTATGGTTGATCTTGCGTTTCTGGGCTTCTTACTTTCACGTTTTAACACGTGCAGCCACCATTTTAGGAAAACCTAATTCATTACCAAGAAGCACAAGGAAATTCTGCTTCATTGTGAATCAAAGTTTTCCCACTTCGAATTCCACTTTGAATGCTTTGCTTCCTTCAACAGCAGTTTAGATCAAAACACATAAACAACATTTTATGGAGATGTTTCAAATGTTTGGTGTTCTTTGAGCCCCTCCCTCAACAATCCTCTTATATGCTGCAGTCAGCATTGATTGCAGCATATAAGGGGTTAATCTACCAGTATCTGCGTTTACAGTGATGTCGGCTGATAAAGTCACTTGTCACCATGATACACTAGCAAGTCAAGGGTCGTTAATGGGTTAAAGTATAGTATAGTATAATATAATAGTATCATCTTGACTACGAACAGTCATCTGTGCCAAGAAGCCAGGGACCCCCACAGGTCCAGACAAGTTCCCAAATTGACCAAATGCATGTAAGGCTCTCAGAATATCACCGAAGGAATATAATTTCACAAGCAGTAAGGTCTGTTGCCTAAATTAACCTATACCTTACTATCTGTCCTTGCACCAGTCCATACGGTCCTAAACAGTGTGTAGATTCTTTGCCCCCTTCTTTCTTAGAATTTGGCACTTGTCCTCAGCATGCTTGGATGAAGACTCCCTGCAGTAGGCCTCACACTGCATAGGCTCATGTAGCTTCTCCCACTTTGGCTGCCAAACCAGACTACTTAGCAGTCCTGACTCAGAGGGGGCATGATAACTAAACTGTTTTCCCATGTTCAGCTCTTGGAAGCACAAAACACAGCAGTGTAAATAAATCAACCCTTTTAGCAGTAAATTAACTCTTTAGAAGTGATTCACTGGGTTACTGCAGATGGATCAATACAGTTGGTATACAGCTATATCCCTTTTTCTAAACACTTATTTTTTAAACAGAAGAAAACAGATATTAATATAATATCCCCCATAAGCCCCCATCAGACCTCAGATCAGACCCCACTATCTCCAGCTGACCTCAGATCAGCCCATAAGCCCCCATCAGACCTCAGATTAGCCCCTATCAGACCTCAGATTAGCCGTGACTATCCCTAACAGACCTCAGATCAGCTCACCCAGCATATAAGGGGTTAATCTACCAGCATCTGCGTTTACAGTGATGCCGGCTGATAAAGCAGGGTCCCGGCTGACAGTCACAGGTTGTCAAGTCACTTGCCACCATGATACACCATGATACGCATTTTTGATCGCTTTGTATTATACTTTTTGTGATGTAAGGTGACAAAAAATGGCTTTTTTTTACACCGTTTTTAATTTTTTTTTTTTACTGCTTTCAGCTGAGGAGGGTCTGGTGCTGGCCGTTCTCCCTTTTGTGTCAGGCAAATGTCGGATCCGGACAGATCCGGTGGGCTGTTCCCAGCCGTAACAGCCCGCCGGATCTCTAGCACTAGTGTGAAAGTACCCTTATATGCCCCTTGATAGTTAGCGCTCCCTCCTCCTATACACAGACTCAAAGATGTGCTCATGCTGCAGCTAATGTGTCTGGAGTGGGTGATTTAAAATATATTCCCACGATATTAAGAAATTTAGCACAATAAATACCCATTTAGAAGAAAAAAACACTTTGGGCCACAAGGAGAAGACATTATACTGTATGGGGGCAGCCACAAGGAGACATTATACTGTATGGGGGCAGCCACAAGGAGACATTATATTGGACGTCGGGGAAGGTGAAGGGACTGCTCCCTGCTTACCGTCACCCGTCTCTGCTTCCTATGGATACAAAGACAGCTGACCGCGGGACATAGCCACCCGTTCCCGGACACAGCCGCTAAAATCCTGACTGTCCTGCCGAATCCGGAACGGTTGGGACTGGAGCTATGGTATACTAGTGCATTGTATGTGCTGTATTTATATTTGTTATGTTTGTACCTGCAGAATGTGACACACAGACATCTTTTATTCATTCATTCAACCCCCCACCCCTCCCAACAAATGCTCCCTCCATCAAATATGCACCCCAGATATTCTATGTTCCCTTCACTCCCCATCATATCGTCCTCCTCACACCCATAATATCTTCATAGTAGTATACAGTGTTAGTATTAAAATGATCATCATAACAATTGTGTATGGATTTATGTTGCAGAGCAACGTCAGCGACGTCGACAGCGTCGACAGCAAGGACGTGCCCAGACGGCCCCTGAAAGACCTTTTAGTAAGTGTAAACATATTTAATTTATTTTTAATCCAGGCTATGTGGGAGTGCAGCAGCAGTGATATAAGAGCACTAGTGGTTAGGAATGGGATCCAGCCCCAAACTATTCAGATGTATCAACATCAGAAGTTACAACTGTTCATTTGAGTTGAATGTAATGACATTATTTAAATTTTGACAGCTGCTGCACCAGAGAGGAGCTCCTCTGCCCCTCCTCCAGCCCACCCTGAGAGGACCTCACCTGGCCCTCATACACCACCAGCCAAGCTACCAGAGGCAGAAGGTAGGTAAAATAAAAAGTGTAATGGGTGGATCTTCTGTCTTCAAAATACAAGCTAATTTTATGTTTTAACTTTTATAGCCCCAACCGTCAGGGGGGATATCGAGTTTTCCCCAGGCCCATGGGAAGACCATCCAGTATGGGTGTCCCGTAAGTACAAACCCCTATCAAGCACTAGGATCATGCCACCCAACATGTTATTGATAACTAGACTGTGTACACATTATGTTCTCCAAGTGGTTAGTGAAGCAGACATATCACAATAATTTTAAAATCAAGGTAGTGAAAGAAGTAGAAACTTGTGTTACCTCAAAAATATTTAACAAAAATGTGTCATACATGACATAATATTATAGTACATTGGCAATCTCTTTTTAACAAAGCGAGAAACAGCCCTGCACCTCACATAGATCCAGAGATCTGCCCCAATTACTCTGCTACATCAAGCTGGTTACTCAAGGGTAGTGTGACTAGTGTCTATTCTGCTGCATGTCAGGACTCGTGTCCATCTCTCACTATCACAGCTCAGGACAGGAGGCAGTTGAAGATTTAAACTGAGCATGTGCGGCCTTCTCAGTGAGCAGTTCAAAGAAAATTTAGAAAAAAAAATGGTTCATTATTTAAAAATATATTTCACTGAATAACTGAGTCAGTTCTAGTAGATATACAAAATATTCCATGACATGCAACTAGTATTCAGATCCAGGTGCTGCTTTGAAAGTTTAGAATATTTTTCGTGGGACAACCCCTTTAATTTGATATTACATACTAATTATATTCCTGTTTCCACCCCTACAGACATACCCACTGAGTTCGAGATGGAGGCCGCCATACGGCGATTTGGCGTGAAGCTCCATGCTGCCACCCGCCTCCTACGCAGCCTACAGCTGGACCACCTGGAGCTGCAGCAAATGATGGTGGCACGTCAGCATCCGCTTTAATTTTTATTTTATTTTTTGTATTTTTCTGTTTTTAAAAAGTTATTTTATTATTATTATTATTAATAATATTAGGTATATAACCTGTGGTTTGATGTTTTTGTACACCTTTAACCCCTTCATGACATACTGTGAAGAAATATTGTTAGGAAACATATATGTACGTAACCTACAAGTGCTGCCAAAAATGACACGGAACAGGCACTCCAATACAAGGGGTATAAAGAAGGGCCTCATTCACATTGTGGAACAATTGTTTTTGTTGCGGGACTCATACACTCATAAAGCCTATGCACAAAGTGACAAGTCTGCTAAAAATTACAAGGAACAGGCACTCCGATACACCTTTAATTACACATAAAGGAGGGCATCAGACACACCCGTGAAAAATTAAGATTGATGGCCTGCTGGTGAACAGACCCATGAAAACATTATTTTTGAGGGCCTGGTGGTGAACAGACTCATGAAAACATTATTTTTGAGGGACTGGTGGTGAACAGACGCATGAAAACATTATTTTTGAGGGACTGGTGGTGAACAGACCCATGAAAACATTATTTTTGAGGGACTGGTGGTGAACAGACCCTTGAAAACATTATGGTTGAAGGCCTGGTGGTGAACAACCCATGAAAACATTATGGTTGAAGGCCTGGTGGTGAACAGACCCATGAAAACATTATGGTTGAAGGTCTGGTGGTGAACAGACCCATGAAAACATTAATTATGGGGGTAACGTTAACTAACAACAGCTACAAGCGTAGAAAACGGAGGAGGAGGTAGACAACAGTGTTTGCTTTTGAAATAGGGTTTTGTAGACTTCGGGTTCGCACAGCCCATGACATGACACTAGACATTTGGCTGTAAAATTATGGCCCGGCTGACAGCAACAGTGGGAAGACAGCACTCAGACTATTCTGCCCTGCAAGGCCTGATCTAATCACCAGCATCAGCAAGAGGAGTATGAAATTTTTTGAACACTGCCTGGTGACAGATTTGTCCTTTTGGGTGTCACCCCCCCCCCCCAGCGGCACTAAAAACCCTCTCTAACATGACACTTGAGGCTGGGCAGGAAAAAAGCCCTAGTGCATAGTGGGACAGTTCCGGCCACTGTTGTAATCTGCCTGCCCAGAAGTCCAGGGGGTCTGAGAAGAGGCTTTGTGAGCCAGACTGCAGGTAAGCTTGAACCTGCTCATTGAGGCGGGTGATCTGGGCCTGCTCACTTGGCTGTAGCTGTTGGGAGCCTGAGGAGAAAAATTCCTGCATCATACTCATTAGGCTTAACTGTCTGCTGCTGGTTGTGGCAGAAGGTGGATTACTTGGCCGGACCTCCTTCTCAGACATGCTGGCAGCAGGCTGGGGCTGGCTGAAAGCTCTGGCCAGGTTACTACATAGCTTCTCCCGCAATGAGACTAATTTCTCTTCCCTTTCCTGGGGAGGAAAACAATCCCCCATGTTGGATTGATACCGCGGGTCCAGAAGCATCGCCAGCCAGTATTCGTCAGTCTGCCTTATGTTTAGGATACGCCTGTCAGTGCGTAAGCATGTGAGCATACAACTCGCCATCCTGCCCAGCGTGCCTGAGAGGCCACTTCTTTCCATCTCAGCCTCTCTCTGAGAAACTTCTGTGTCCCTGAAAGTCTCATCCTCCACCTGTGTATCCTCCTCCTCCTCCTGGTCATCAACATCACCCTCATTAAAATCCTCCTCCTCTTCCCCCTCCTCTAACTGAAGCTCCTCATCCTCATCCTGCTCCACAGCTGTCCCGGCTGACCAATTTAGTGGCTTCTTCTAAGGGCCTTAGAACAGTGCAGGCATCTCGGACCAGCCTCCACTGACAGAAATCAAAGCCGCACCTGCTCCCTATGCTGGAAGATTCTGGCTGCTGCTGGACAAAATCGTCCACTGCTCTACGCTGCTCTAGCAGTCGCTGCAACATATGAAGAGTGGAATTCCACCGGATCGCCACGTCACCTATTAAGCGGTGTGGCGGAAGACCATTTTGACGCTGCAGTTCCAGCAGAGCGTGCTGAGATACATATGAATGGCTAAAATGAGTGCAAAGCTTCTGCGACTTTGCCAGCACTGTGCGCAGGCCAGTGAATGTTTTTAGAAATCTTTGCACCACTAGATTTAGCACATGTGCCATACAGGGTGCATACGAGAATTGACCCAGATTCAGCGCTGCCACTATATTTGTCCCATTGTCACTCACTACCTTGCCCACTTCCAGCTGACGTGGAGTCAGCCAGTGCGCAATTTGCATGGCAGCATTTCACCTGACACATGTGATATGAAGGAGCGCGGGTAACTCGCTGCCTTGACGCTCCAGCAGGCGGACTGCCCGTGGAGGTGGAAGCGGATAGTTGTTGGGTGCTCTGCTGCAATCCTGGCTGGAAAGCACGTGGAGGTGCCAACAGCAATTGACCGGGTTGCTGGGGTGTTCTTGCCTCGCTGCCACTAAATTTATTCAGCCAGTGGGCAGTAAAGGACATGTATTGCCCCTGGCCGTAAGCACTGCTCCAGGTGTCCACCGTGACGTGCACCGTGCTTCAGAGAGACAGCTGCAGGGAGCGTCCAATATTCTCTGCCACGTGGGAGTAAAGGGCGGGGATAGCTTTGTTTGAAAAGTAATGCCGGCTAGGGACCTTCCAGCATGGCTGAGCGCAAGCCATTAGCTCCCTAAAAGCTGGGCAGTCAACCAGCTGGTACGGCAGAGACTGCACAGCCAGCAACTTTGTCAGGTGACCGTTCAGTTTGCGCACTGTCGGATTACTTGTGGCGTAAAACTGCTTCCTGGCCACGCACTCGGCAATGGACGGCTGCCGAATGAGAGGAGGTGGAGACATGCACGCACTGGGCGACAATGAGGTGGATGTACTACTTACACCCCGGGATGCGGGCTGAGCTATGACCCTGGATGCGGCCTGCCTGACAGAAGGGACCCCCAGAGAAGTAACCAGCTCTTTACTATTATTGGGCTGCTCTAAATTGGCGGCATGATGCTGCTTCAAATGGTTCCACAGAGCAGTGGTCCCAACATTTGCAGCTTTCCCACGGCTCAATTTCTGCTTACAGAAATTACATGTGGCCATACTGCTATCCCCCGGCAGAGTGGTAAAATACTTCCACACACCCGACGTGTGCCCTCCACAGCTGGCCAAGCTTCTCGCACGCTTACTTCCTGGTGCCGGCCCCACTATATTTGGGGTCTCGCTAGTTTCCAGGGAAGCACTAGCCCTGGGCCTAACTCGCCTCTGCCCTCTGTTGCTGCCACTACTTGTACCACCCTCCTCCTCTGAGCTCAAATCCTCCTCCGCTTCACAGGTCCTCCGGCCTAACACATCAGATTCCTCATCAGACTCCTCCACAACACATTTTTGCAAATTAGGCTGTTCCCCACCAACTGACAATTCCGGGCAGTCCAAAATCTGACTGCCCTCTAAGAAATCCTCAGGGAGGCTGTCCTCTATAACCGCCGGATTATAAGTTGGGCTTCGGTGGCTTTTTTCCTAGAAATTGCTGAAGGGACACCACTAGGAGGGAACACTGAAGCCCGAGAGGTGGCAGAAAATGACGGGGTTTGCTTGAGTGGAATGGTGGAGCAAGACGAGTCTGACCCCTGGCTACATATGGAGACTGTATCAGCAGATGACAGCAGAGATGAGATGAGCGTGCCATCCACTCCACTACCTCATCTGCTTTCTCCTCCACTACAATGTTGCGCCTTGGTGGGTTAGCCCGGTGGAACAACGGCCAAGTATTGGGAATATTACTAGCAGATGCTCCGGCTACAGGTCTTTTGGCACTGCTGCCCTGTGCCACCTTCTCCTTTTTTTAAAGCTCAAAGTCTGGCTGGAACTGGACCCCTTTTGCTTATCCATGCCAAAGATTTTTTAATTCACTCTGTGGCCCTGCAGCTGGTCTTTGTCCCTGTATCTCACTGTCTCTCTCTCCCTTCCTGATTATTACTAGCCCTGACCTGGCCCTGCACTTGCCCTGCAGTATCCCTGATATATGTATGATAGATTCCCACTACAATTACACCCCAGTTAGAAAAACACAGTGTCTCTGAACTTCACAAATTCACAACAGTGCTTCTGCTCGCCTCAGCAGTCGCAGGAGAAATGAAGCGTCACTGGCTTACTGAGCCTGAGCCAATCAGAGCAAGCCCAGCCTACTAGGTCAGGTGACCGCTTTCTTCCCGGGCTTTTGCGCACGATAAACGAACGAACAGTAAAAGATCGCTAATAAATTGAATTTGTACGCAACAGCGTATACAGTAACTAATTCGGACGCAATTGCATATAATTTATAGGACAAACTACGTAGCGAATGGGTACAAAGCC
The DNA here is from genome assembly GCA_900303285.1 of Rhinella marina. Lineage (NCBI taxonomy): Eukaryota > Metazoa > Chordata > Amphibia > Anura > Bufonidae > Rhinella > Rhinella marina. The sequence goes on from ONZH01013574.1 coordinate 39,294, forward strand.
GAAGCGAATCGACTAATATTCGGATTCGCTTCGCAGCTGAAAAATCCCAAGATTCGATACGAATCTACGAAGCGGCGAATAGATTCGCTCATCTCTACTTAGGAACTTGATTAGTACCTAATACTAATTTTACCAAGAAATACAGTATCATTCTGTTTAAACAGTCTTTTAATACTGATGACATTAGCCTTTGAGTTTATTTCATAGTAAAATAGATTTTTATTTTGATTCTTGGTTAGAACAACTTGATGTGTGCTTAGCTGTGCACATCTAATGTCCTCTGCATTGTACATGTAATACTTGGTGCATATGTCTACATTTTTTTTATTTTTTATTTTTTGATTAGCTAATCACTGGCCATAAAATATATGAAATAAATATTGTTTAAGCTGTTATTGAATTAATAGACCTGGACAAAATTTATATTCAGTTTAAATTTCCTAAATTTACAAAGGGCGGCACAAAAGACAGACTCTGTGTGCATATGGTGGAACTACAAGCATATGGAGCAAATGTTGGCTTTAATCAGCTAACACTACTGCATGGCCTTCCTAATTGAAAAGCCTCTAGTTGTATCTGGCACTAATTTTTCCGTATTCTATCTGGCTTGAAAAAAAACATTGATGCAGGAATTTTAGCCTAGGCCATCTCTTGTCCATATCAGCATAAAATATAAACTACTAGTAGCTTGTGATGTATGTAACCACAAGCTTCTATATCTCCATATCTTTTTCCATATCTCACTATGGTTTAAGATTCTATGAGAAAAAAAGCTACAGCATTCTCCATCATTAAAGAGATTTTGTGTCTTACATAAATAACATATGGTGCTACATGTAGTGCCTATAAGACCCGTAATATGGACCCACTGAGACTCTTACAGGGTCTATGAAATTGTATGGTACGGCCATGCAGTCAGGTTTCTGTATGCAGTTTTGGAAGCCAAAATCAGGAGTAGATAATAAAAGGAGAGAAAGTATAAAGGACAGATACGACTTTTTGACTTCCAAAATTGAATGCAGAAATCTGATAGTGTGGTCATACCCTTAGACTTCTCAATAAAAGGTCTGATTTAGCTCTTATATCCAGTATTTCACCATCAACAAAAGAAAGTGTCATTTACAATGTCATTTGGAGGCCATTAAGGCTCTAATAATTAATATATATATAACCATTTAACCTTGTGTAACATATTGTGGCTGAACATGGCACCATGGCACTCTAAACCCAGCCCATCTGCCACCAATGCTATGTACATTACTATTGCTAATTTTTCATTTCTGATATATGTCAAGTTTTGGATTAAGCTTATGTGAGTTTCCAGCAGATGGGTTCATTTTAAAAGTGACTTTCTTTGGAGAACAACAAGCAACTTCCTGAAATGCGAAGTAGAAAATCCTATTAGGAAAGTATGAAGGAGAGCAAAACTTAATGTTTTAATTACTGTATGAGTAATGGCCATAATTTAGTCTATTTTATGAGCGCTATTTTAAGATGCAGAATATTATGCAATGATTTTGTCAGGTTTCACTGATGATATTAACAGCTTAATGCTAAACAGGTTTGGAGGAAATGAAGAAAAAAATGGACTTACTATATTTACCCTGAAACAAGATTCAATCTGCTACTGTATTTAATGCTATATTTTTCATTATCTCACAAGCATATGTTAGAACGGCTACAGATGATGGAGTTAGCTGCTGGGCAGAACTATCATCAATGCTTTCCATCTTTATTTTAATAAGAGGAACAGGCAAATTGTTTGTGACCTTTGTCAAGGGCTTCATGAAGACATGAAACCAAGCTACAACAGAATCACTAGCCTGGAGCACTACTAAATATTCAAAACCCTCGCCCTGAATTAAATGTGCTTTAACAAAGATGTTGTGCCTGATGGATCTGTACTTGTATCTACTTTGGAATGAAGGACACATTGTATATTGTTTCCAATATGCCTTGCAGATAAAAAATCATAAATTTTATTGATCACACGTATTAAATGCATTAAAATAAATAAATTTAAAGAAACCAAATTTTCCAAACGATTGATACCGAACTAAATGCTATAGATAAGATGGTTTTATATATCACATGATGAACAAGGTTTTGGTGATCATTGTAGCCACCACAGTCTCCAGAGTTCAATGGAAAGGTGGCTTCACTTGCACTGAATTCTATGGAGATTGTGATGGATACCTATTATTAAGCCACTGTTCTTCCTATAAGTAAAGATCTTAGTGATGGGACATGTATCTATCAGACATTTATCAGAAGTTTACAAAAATTCGATTTGGCTGGTTCGCCGAAATTTGCATTGCATTTCTTTGTAAGTAGCGGGTGCAATGACAGGGAATGGTGATTTTGCAGCCCCTGTCATTGAGCCCCTCAGATGCCATGTTCATTGCTGATCGCGGCATCTGAGAATAATAGTGAGGGTTTTCATAGGTTAAACCATTGAAAAAAAAAATACTACCTTATCCATCTGAGCGCAAAGAGGCCAAAGTGGCCATCTTGATTGAAGATCCCACGTGAAATATCACGCTGTATGTGATGACCTCATCATGCTGCCTGGCGTGGTCATGTCATACATCACCACTCACAAGATTTGGTGCAGGATCTTCAGTGAAGATGGCAGCGGTGGCCTTTTCACGCTCAAATGGATAAGGTGAGGTTTTTTTTTCAATGGTTTAACCCATGAAAGCCCTCACTATTATTCTCAGATGTCACGATCACTGAAGGATGCGGCATCTGAGGGATTCAATGATGAGGTAAGTATGAATTTTTTTTTTTACCACCATTTCAGGGAAAATTCATTAGTTACTACGAAGCACAAGGAAATTTGGCTTTGCAGCAAATTGAATTTTCCTTGGAAGTCAGATTGAAGTCCATGTTGGATACTTTGATTCCCTCAACCCTACTTAGCACCATTGCACACAAGTCTATAGCTGGACAAAAAAATACTGCATGCTGTGTTTTTCTGTATGATGCAGGGAGAAATCCATTATTACAATTGATGCTCCAGATGCCAGAAAAGCCTAGAAAATAATGGGATCAGGTTTTGCATGAGTTTCCCTCTTGGGTTTCACTACTACACCAAAGTGAAAAAAACAACGGATGGCTGGTCATATTGGAACACAACCTATCATCTGGCAGCAACCTTTTTAACAAAAAATAAAATAAAAAATAAAAACAGCAACAATTCCACTTAAAAATGTGCCAAATGCTTTATGCTAATCCAGCTTAAATAAAGACTGATGCTTCTCTCCATTGTATCCTCAGTTTGAATCACAAAACTGCAACAAAAACTGCCACTAAAAATTTGTTGTTCCATTTTAAGGGTGAGATTTATCATCGCCTATGACTTGCTTCTGTTGTTAAGAAGTTGCGAAACCTAGTTTTGCAACTCTCTAAATGCCATTGCGGCTAGATTTCGTTGCAATTGGAATTTTTATGCTGACCTATAGGTCTAGCCCTGGCCCATTCATCATTAGTGACTATGAGCTGGAATAGTTTTCAGTCTGGCACACGGACTGCAGGAGGAGGCATTTGATTTATGACGAGGTCTGCACCTGCTCCAGTAGCCCAGGGCCCATCAAGACCAGTGTAGCACATGCCTTGATAAATCAGGGCCTAAGACCCTAATTTTATACAATCTCTTTTGGAGGGCCTTTAGCTGGATTCCGAATGAATCTGAATGGTAGCATATTCCATTGGAATTGGTATTTTCCATAGTAAGTCACCCTATGAAGGCAACATATATGACGTGACTATGGTTCAGTAGTATGGGGCTGCAAGTACCCCATGTACTCTATATTTTGAGCTATGTAGTAATAGGTTTGTTTAATCTATGTATCAGTAAGTATATTGTTTTCAAGTTGAAACAAGATATCTCTTTGTAAAAAGAAAACAAATATATATTATTTTCTTGGCTATATAAATGTAGAACATCAAGGTTGTGTGTTATGTTTTTTTGGCTGAAATTATTGTCTAAGAAACAAAGTGATCTCAGTATAATGAGACAATAATGTCCTTTTTAAATGCATGGATAGCTGATGAAGTCAAATAGGAAGATTGTCTATTCTCTTGAAATATCAATTGAGCAAAGTATGGAAATGGCAAAACTATAAAGCAGAAGGAAAGGATAAATGTGGTAATTTGTGTATCTGAGATTCTGAGTCTTTATTGAAGTGTCTGTAACTTTGTATCTTGTTTCTTGTTTTACAGGCTATTTATGACCACTTGTGCTAACAATGTGTGCAATATGTATATTTATTCATTGGTTTATGAACATTAGCCTTTGTCCTTATTTCACTAGATACACAGCATTTGTTATTTTAGATGTTTTCTTTGAGTTTAATATAAGATATAACATCAGCAGGGGTCCAATTCCTAGCACCCCCTCCAGTCAGCTGGCAACATCGCAGCTTACCAACCACAGTGCCATCCTTTGGATAGTGGCTGTGCTTGGTGTTGCGGCTTCATGTTTTACAATATACCCTTTGACCTATTCCTAACATCCGCATTCAACATATCCTTGGGACTTTCAAGATGGTGCCTGCTCAGGAGCAGAATAGAAAAAAAAATTGACTGCATCAGGAAGGAGTTTTACAAAATTCCATTAAACCAAATTGACAGGTACTGTACATTCATTGGAGATTGTTACCCCCAAATAAACGGAGAAGCTCACAAAAAATGAAGTAAAAAAAGTGGATAATGTTTATAGTCTATAATCTCTCCAATTTCAAACAACTAAAGATGCTCATGGAATCCCTTTGCAAACATCTTGTGACGTCACTATAACATATCACTGAATGAAAGGCATGGATTTTCTCCTATTACTAGATACAGGTTGATCTGTTATTTGTACGTAGAGCCTGAGAGGGAGATTTATCAAAACTGGTGTAAAGAAAATCTGACTTAGGCTGCTTTCACTCTAGCGTTAATATTTTCCAGTATTGAGGTCCGTCATAGGGTCTCAATACCGGAAAAAAATGCTTCCATTTTGACACAATAGAAAACGGATCCATCCCCTATTGACTTTCAATGGAGTTCATGACGGATCCGTCTTGGTTATGTTACAGATAATACAACCGGATCTGTTCATAACAGATGCAGATGGTTGTATTATCAGTAACGGAAAAGGTTTTGCTGAACCCTGCCGGATCCAGCAAAAATACTAGCGTGAAAATAGCCTTTGTTGCCCATAGAGACCAGTAGATTTGACTCTGAAGCTCTGAAAAATGTAAATTGGAATCTGATTGCTTGCTATGGAAAATTAAGCCAGTTATCCTTTACACCCATTTGATAAATCTCCCTCTGAATGCTTATTTCTTAGTCTTCTTTCACACTGCCAGGAGGCTTTTACGGCAGAGAAAAGCCTGCTGCAGTTCTCTGGATCAGGCATGCCAGATGTTAATGGAATGGCTGCTGGCCTCAATGACTACAATGGGGTCCGTTGGAGGTCCAGGCGCTACTCTGCAAATACTGTATGCCAGGATTCAGCAGGAGAAAAACCATTGCATACATCTTTGGATTGATACAGTTCTTGGATCCAACATGGTGGGATATAACTTAGGCTGCACCACATTTATATAATCTAGTATTGAAAACAACATGCACTGCGCTATATATATGTCACTTTTATTCATATACAATTTACTTTCATCAAAATAAGATGTCTTTCATAACCAAATAAAGGATCTTGAATTTGGCAATGCTAGCAAAATATGGACTCACAATGCACACTGTATTTCTGTGTGCCTCTGTGATTTTACATGAAGATGGCAAATGCTCTCCTGTATGCTGCATTATACAGTTAGGCTTCTAGGCAAAATTAAAATGCCTTATGGCACCACACAATACATTCTGATTTACATATTTCTTTAATAATTATCTGAGACTAAACACATTAGCAACATGAGGCTGACTACACACATCTAGATTCAGGACTTGTGTGGCGTGGGTTTAAAGATGCAATGAGTTTGGATCATTAATCCTGTGGTCAGGCTAAGACACATGTTCGGAATACTGAAGTCTGAAATTGTTCATTTGAGTCCGGCCTACAATAGTTACATGAAATCAACTGTAGGTTGGCTTCTTGAATATAAGTTCCAGTACAGTACAGAACAGTAGAGGAATTGGCAGGCACTGCAGAGAATCAGTTGTCTCACTAGATCTAGACCAAGACTGGTTTTGATGGTGTAACCAAGATCTAGGAAATATAAACTCTGTTTATCTCAGTGATGCTCTTGAATAACTACTGGTCATTACAGTGACTTTTTTAACACATCTAGTGGCTTTTTACTGTAAGTATTTAAACTATTCCTTAAATAAAATAAACATGATCTCTGAAAAGCATTTCAGCCCTTATTTAATGGTTTTGTCTTTATTTTGGAGTACATGGTGACTTTTTTGTAAGATTTATCAATAATCTGTAACAGGACAAAGTACATTTCAGAAATTCAGGTCTTTTGTGATCATTCCTATTGTATACATTGTTTATGGCCTGCCACTGGAACATTGGAAATGTCCAAAAATAGTCCCAACCACAATCCATTACGTGAAGAGACATGAGGATTTGAGGAAGCCTATATCCATACAATATCCGTGGGTAGTTCTCCAAGATGTTTGGAACAACCTCCCTGCCGAGTTTGTTATAAAATTGTGTACCTAAAATTGATGCTGTTTTGAAGGCAGATGAGGAGTAATGCCTAGTATTGGTTTGGTTGTTTCCAAAGGTATGGCTTTCTGGCCACAATTCTTCCATGAAGACCACTTCTGGCCAGACTTCTCCAACTGGCTTCAGAAAATTCTGAGCTGCTAGCACTGCTGGACATCTGGATAACTCAAAATCATATAGCATAAATTTGAGTTAAAAAAAGTATGGACATTTACAGGAAATGGAAAATGGAAACGAGCACTTTCAAAACATCTCCTCCCAAACTCAGTTGAACACTTAAGAAGTATAAACAGGTAGTCATAGACTACAACCGCAGCGAAAATAAATATATTTGTGGCATTCATTGATGGTTAAAAGTAGGGATGAATAAATCAATTCTAATAAATCAATTTGTGTCATCAGCAAGAGTTTTTCACCTCTGAGGGTCAGTCCCGCAGGTTAAGAAGCACCCACCTGACACTTGATGTTCCTTACAATCTCACCCCTGTGATGCTGCTCTGAGTAGCGGTGCAAGCACGGAAGTTCTGCTTCCTCTTCCAGATCAGCTACTGTTCATGCAGTACTAACTGGAGGTGTAGCGAATTATGTGGAGTTGCTGCTGAAGTAGTAGAAGCAGAGACTGTGTGCTTGCGCTACTACTCAGTGCAGCAATGCAGGGGTAACATTGTCAGGGCCAGGTGAGAACACCTGACACAAGTAAAGAACTCTTGCTAAAGACAAATGGATTCTTTAAAATACATTAGCTTATCTGTACTTTAAAGAATTCCTTTATTCCAATCAGCTTAAAACATACAGCGGGAAGATACATAGAACAACAAAAGTATTCACAAATTCTTTTAAAGAGGTTTTCTGGTGGATTTCTTTTTAAATTAAAGGTTAGTCAGGTTAAAACAAAATATGTTTATATATATATACACACACATTACTCACAAAAAGTTAGGGATAACTGGCTTGTGTGTGAAATTTCAGGATGAACCTAAAATTCACTCTAACCTTTACAGGTGAACTTAATGTGACCTTCTCTAAACTTTGGATTGCACATGTCCAACTGTTCAATTTTTCAGTACTTTTTGCATAACTTGCTGTTCTCTAGCAAGGATCTTAAGGGCAAAATTCACAACAGGTGTTTGATCCATGAATCGCCCAATACATTCCCTGGTTCAATTAGAATTGGTATTTAAACAGTCCTCCTCATCATGCTGTTCACATTTTGACATCATGAGACCAAGACGTCACCTAACAATTGAGCAACAGTACCGCGCCATTGTTAGGCTTCATGCAGGATTTTCCCAGATGGAAGTGGCCACTGAGCTTAGAGTATCAGAGAGTGTCATCAGCAGGTTGCAACAGAGATACAGAGAGACTGGAAGAGTCCCAGAAAGGCATAGATGTGGACGTTCTTTGGCCATATCCCAAACTGATGACTGCTTCATTGTGAACAATGCCCTGCGGAACTGGATGATGAATGCCACACAACTCCAGGCACATTTCAGAGAGATGAGAGGCACCCAAGTGTCATGTCAGACCATTTGAAACCGTTTACATCAGCATATTCAGATTGCTAGATGACCTGAAAGGGTACCTAACCACACCACCAGGCACAGGTGTCATTGTCTTGCATGGACCAGGGAACACCAATGCTGGACGAGGGACAAGTGGGCCTCAGTGCTGTTCACTGATGAAAGTTGATTCATGCTGAGCAGAAATTATGGCCGCCAACGATGTTGGAGACGCCAAGGAGAGTTCTATGCATTAGCCACTGTTGTCACCAGACTAGCCTTTGGTGGGGGTTTTACAGTGTGTATAAATATATATATATATATATATATATATTTTTTTTTTTTTTTTCTGGGTAGAAAACACCACACCTGCTATGGATTGTGTGAATTGGGTGTTCATCCCCCCCTTGACATTAATAGAGCTGAGAAGTAATACCCGACACAAGCCATGGAAGTTGAGGTGCTGTTTCCATAAGAAATAAGCCATGTTTTTGTAATCTTAAACAACCCCTTTAATATGGGTAATAGGGAAATGGAATATTGGGACAGACCATATAACCATATAAGTAATATATTCTTTTTTCAATCTTCTGGTATATTCCAAATGAATGACTGAGCCATCCAAAACTATTTGTCTTTGGAGGTAACAGATATTACATTTTTTTGTCTATGTGAATCTTTGTCTTACATTCTGCTGAGCACCTTTCCCAAGGCTCAGTGTCATTGCAGGATCAGCTTGCACATGATTATGTTTGGGATCAGCATGATCGGCTGTCACTGATTTCACTGACATCTGTCCCCACAGTGAGACAAGCTGCAACATGAATTATTAAAGACATACACATGCAGATCTGTGTCATGATTACGGCAAACAATACAGTTTTCCACACTCTCGAGAGCTGAAGGGAGCCGTGGAGGACAGCTGCTTTAACCCTTTTTGACAATCTGTTAGCATTTTGCAGACACAGAAACCTGTCATGGTTTCGTGGATTTCGTAGGCCATTTGCCTTGGATGCTACTCAATGAATAGTTTTGCATACATTTTGCTCACATTTATTAATTTAACTTACCACTGCTCTCTCCTAAGGCATATGTTATCATTAATATATGACAAATATTGTATTGTGTTGTTTCTGTCATTATTAATGGTAGTAGGTGGAGCAATAAATTATGGCTGTTAATGCATTATGCCATATTGCACATCATTGAGAGACATCAGAAGTATATCAAGGTTTTTTCTATATATTATATTAAGTACACAAGAGATCAAAATGATTGTCATGTCTTTTTTTCTATAAAGACTTACTATTAAAGATGAGCAAATCGATTCTAGACGAGTTAGATTCAAACCAAATTTTGTAAATATTTGAGGTGGATCTGAATCAGAATTTTTTGTAATTTGAATTGGGCTAATTTTTGAGACAGAGAGAGAAAATGGTAGTAAAAAGTCCTAGGAGGCCTCAGAGTGTCATATACAAAGTTTCAGGCCAATTGGAGCACGTTTGATTCTCATATAAGTGATTCAGGCCCAAATCGAATCATTCAACCGATTGAGCCAAAGTTTGAGCAATTCACTCATCTCTACTTAATAATCAAACAATATACCATTCAGTGGCTTTACCAAAAATAAACTGTGCAAGGTGTTCTTGACCAAAAAATTGTCAGCAAATTTGCCAATATTAAAAGGATTTAAAAACAATGAGAATGCTGTTGAGGAGGAAAATTTGTGAAATACATATATTTTAACATGCTTGATTGTTTTGCTTCTCCCAGGTTTAAGTAGAGCAGGGCAATGTGTTGTACTTTGTGGTCATATAAACAAATGTATTGTATCTCTATTTATTCAAATGAAATATTTTATGTTTTTATTAATGAACTAGATTTATCTGGAAATTTCGAGATATGTGTGAGTGGCACCATGTGAATGAATCTGGTTAAACTAATTCAATCCTAAATTCATTCTATTTTTTAAGTACAAGTATACATAATGCAGGATTTATAACAGAGAATCTAAATACTGTATACTTCCATGTAATTATTTAGCTCATACAAGCAAATCTGGATTACAATTGTCATTACAGTTTAAAGAGCACATAATATTATAGTATTAAGAATTTAAGATAAGACCAGTTTGTAGGCACAATCAGTTTTAAAATATGGAAATAAGACATCTTTACTTTAGTTCAAAATTAAAAAATAAAAACCTTTTTTGCAAGCGGTCAATAAGTAGTAAAATATTGTGAGGTTTGCTGCTTATGACATTCTGACTCATTTTTGCAGACATTCCAGCAAGAGTGAAGCTGTTTAAATATGTTTTTCAACCAATATGGGATAACAATGGTATTAGATATTATATGTACTAAAAATTACACAGTATTAAATACAGTAAACCTACAAGATACATGGAGTTAGCAATGTGGATGAAAAGAAATAAAAGATACTGTACAGTGAAGGAATGTGTCAGTTAGAAGTGCAGGAAATGTTATGAAATGCATAGATTTTTTTTATGACAAAGAATACTATGACAAACTTGAGGATGGTGTAAAAGAGTAAAATTACATTTAGTACCTCTAATATTATTAGAGGTACATTGGTTTTGTCTAGAAAGGGACAATTGCAAATATTATAATGGTAAATGTGTGATATACAGGGATCAGATGTTAAAGGAGGATAGTAAATCAAGATCTGATCAATAGGGGTTCAACTTCTGGTATACCCTCCGATCAGGTGCTGTATTTGAAGAAGTAGCAGTGCTCATGCGAGCAAATTTTACACATTTTTCAAAACTTTTTCTGCCTTGTCCGACAAGGAGGTTTGGCTTCACTATAAAGGGGCTTGACTTTGTTAGTGGGGATGGGGGGGGGGGGGGGTGGCACAACCTAAATGCAGCCCTGTGCATCAAAGATACATCACAATTTTGGTCCATTTTCAGAGTAAGTATTACACCTAGACATTGATTATAACACTATGCCCATAAATTGAATTGAATAAAATTTGGAATAACAGAGGAAAAGAAAGGCTTGGGTTTCTTTACACCAGTAACCTCAGTAGCAAAATTCAGTACCAAGCAGCAGCTAAAAAAGGACATCAAATTTTACAATAAAGTAAAAAGTTGTAAATACTGTATCATTTAGCAACTCCATTAATACCTTATTAAAGCCTTATGTTTGATTTACGGGGCAAAGTTTTGTACTCCTCTTTGGGCAATTAATAAACTGTGGGAAAGCTAGAAAGAAGTCAACAGCTAAATTTATTAAAGGGATAGGAAGTCTTTTTTAAAATTAAAAAAATTAAGTCATTCAGCTTTGAAAAAAGATGTCTTACAGTTATAGAAAAGATTGGCACCTAAACTATTATACCAAAAGCTATACAAATTGCCAATACCTTGACACCATTTAAAATAGAGCAAGACATTTATTTCATTATCACTGACAATTGTACGAAAGGAAGGACATGACTGCTACAGGAAAACTAGCTGCTATAGGAAAACTATAGTTGTCGATATAAAGCAGACTAGTAATCAAGATATACAGATAGAATGGGGGTTATTGGGAGAAACATATATGATTAAATGTATAGACTGTGTGGAAAAATAAATATAAGACATGACCATATAGGGCAGAGAAAATAATACATACAAAAAAAATTTCACTGTTGAGCCAAACAGGATAATGGGGTATAAATAAAGTGAAATGTGTTACCTACTCAGTTAGTAGACTAAGGTTTATGTACAGGGTGAGTCAAAAGTCGCAGGACACAATTTTATTTCAGAAACGAAAGGAAAAATAAAATATCTGAATACCCCAGCAAGTTATGGGTGAGGGGGTATACATTTTAGGCTATGTCTGAAACATGGTCACCATCTTGAAAGCCACCATATTGCATCAAGGGAAAATGTTTTCAATGGAATTGGGGTAATCTAGCTTATCAAAGAAGACCTGAATGTTTTGAGTTAAAAACTTCAAAGTTGAAAACTCTGTGTTCAGCACCAGGGACAACAAATTGAACACGTCAAATAGCTGTGCACCACAGGGAACATTGTCAGTTGTTTTTGCAACTTTCTGTGTTGATAACTTTTGTACCACAAGAGATAATGCAAATCTTAATGCAGCAATCGATTTCTGAGAAAATTCTGGTATTTTTTAAAGGGATATATCACCCCCTTCCTATTGGAAAAATTTGCCCTTGTTCCAATATTGCGGCTTTCAAAATGGCGGCCATGGCGGACACAGCCTAAAGGATAGGCCCCTCACCCATTACTTGCTGGGAGATTCCGGTATTTCATTTTCCCTTTTGTTTCTGAAATAAAAGGGTGTCCTAAGACTTTTGGCTCCCCTGTATACAGTATATAAACTTAATATAGGGGGTGAGAGGAGAAGGAAGGGGAGGGGATAGGGAAGGAAAGGAAAGGAAGTAGGGTGGGGGGAAGGGGAAGTGGGAAATAATGGAGGGGAGGTTGGGAAGAGGGGGAGGGAGGCAGTTTTCTGCCTCACTAGAAGTATGGAAATTCAATGAGACTGTAAAGGAAATAAAAGACTAGTTAAAAATTCAGATTTCTTTATTGATTTATAACATTTAAATGTCCCTAGTTTATGTATCCAATAGGATTCTTCTGCTCCCCGGCATCCGGGTTGACATGACAATGATGCGGCTGACGTCATCCGCACTACCAGACAACACGGTCACATAACACCCATAGACACCATTACATTGACCTTCTATTAGCATTCTAATACTACAGTATGACAGCGTCAGCCACGTCATTCACGTTGTCACGTGACTCCCGCGGTCCATCCTTCTTCCTGGTGTCTAGTTTACTATGAGATTCACGTTGCTGTCCTCACCTGCTTAACGCGATGGTGTGGTCACATGATAGGTGCCAGCACAGGTGCAGAGCATTTATACAGATGTTGTTTATCCATCAGTATCGATCCAGCACTCTCTCACTCAGGATTGCCATATTAAAGGTACTACACTTATTCTGGGGCCTCCAATGGATATCTTACTCATTCACAGTGCCTTTCCACATTTATAGAACAACTCTAAGCTTGACATCTGACACCCATGTATCCATTGCTTCATGTGGTTCACTCCAGGATACAATTTTTATTCATATGGTATTTCTAATATATGTAATTTGTCTAGTCTTATGTTTTGTTTTACCTACCACCGTCTATATTTTTGTATATTGTGGGCATTAGCTCTGATAGAGGCAGGATTGGCCGGCTAGCGGGCAGTCAGAGACAGTGTCACATGGGACAAAGTCCAAATAAAGTTACACTTTATTTAGAGATGAGCGAATCATCCAAAATTTGCTTCGCCGAATATTCATCGAACTTTTCAAAAGATTCGTACCTTCGACGAATCTTTTCGGCGAATCTGCGTACAAATCATACGTTATTATGTGGTGTTTTGTGAACATTCACGCACTAATAACGAACGTTCCATTTTGTAAAGGTACTCAACTTCTTTGAACACGTACGCATGAGCGTACAAATTGCGTACGAATCCTCAGTGTACTATTGTCTAGCGATTGCGTAATACGTAGGCACACACGATGCTAGGCAGAACAGCAGAGTGAAGTTTGGAAAATGGCATCCAGGGGATCTTCAGCATTTAGTTCTGGAGAGCTGAAATACATGATCCGGCTGATGGACCGTGAGGATTACGATGGCACACACTGCCACCCGAACCAGCATAAAAAGGAGGTGATCCAGCAGGTGATCCGAGGCTTGTGCCATCATTTCGACACTGTGCGGACCCCGGGCCAGATCCAGCGGAAATAGTCCGATCTGAAGTTTAAGTGCCCAGAGCGACTTACTGAGATCCGTGCAGCGATACAGCAGGGTGAGTAAAATATTTGAAAAGTAAAAACATGTTAAAAAATTAGTGTACTGTATTGTATATATAACAGTGAGTGCTAATGATGAAAACCGTATAGAAGGACAACATGGGAGTGCGTAGTGCGCTGCAGCTATTTTCTTCCATGCTAAGCCACGCCTCTAACTCCACCAAAACAAGTGAAGGTATTCTTAGATACGTGCCCCTTACCAGTAATTTGCCTTAGGCTACTTTCACATATGTGGTGGTGATCCTGCAGGCTGTTCTGCAGTATTTGTCCTGGCAATTCCCGGTGTTCTTGCCGAATAACGACCGGATCAGTGCCGTCCCCCATTATTGTTAATAGGGCTGGCCGTTCTCCCGTTTGTGTCAGGCAACTGCGCTAGTATGAAAGAAAGTACCCTTAGATATATGCCCCTTCATAGTTAGTGCTTCCTCCTCCTACACACAGACTCACAGACATGCTCATGCTGCAGCTAATGTGAGTGGGCGATATCAAAAGTATTCTCACCGTGTTAACAATATTAAGAAATTTATTGCGATAATGATATCTATCGTGATAAATACCTATTTAGAAGAAAAACATGGATATGGCCCCCTCACCCATAATAGTATATTATACAGTGTTAGTATTAAAAAGAGTGCTCATAACAATTGTGTACGGATTTATGTTGCAGAGCACCGTCTACGACGTTGTCACCACGGTCACCGATCCCTGCAGTACCTGCAGCTTCTAGTAAGTGTAAACATATTTAATTTATTTTTAATCAAGCTACGTGGGAGAGCAGCTGCAGTGACATAAGAGCACTAGTGGTTAGGAATGGGATCCAGCCCCAAACTATTCCCATGTATCAGAAGTTACAACTGTTCATTAGAGTTGAATGTAATGCCATTATTTAATGTTTTTTGTCAGCTGCTGCACCACAGAGGAGCCCCTTTCACCCTCCTCCAACCCGGCAAAAGAGGACACCACCAGCCCAACTTCCCGAGGTAGAAGGTAGGTAAAATAAAAAGTGTAATTTAGTGGCTTCTTTAAAGGGCGTTAGAACAGTGCAGGCATCTCGGACCAGCCCCCACTGACGGAAATCAAAGCCGCACCTGCTCCCTATGGTCGAAGGTTCTGGCTGCTGCTAGACAAAATCATCCACTTCTCTACGCTGCTCAAGCAGCCGCTGCAACATATGAAGCGTGGAATTCCATCGGGTTGGCACGTCACCTATCAAGCGGTGTGGCGGAAGACCGTTTTGATGCTGCAGTTCCAGCATAGCGTGGTAAGACACATAAGAATGGTTCAAATGAGTGCAAAGCTTCGCAACTTTGCCAGCACTGTGCGCAGGCCAGTGAATGTTTTTAGAAATCTCTGCACCACTAGATTTAGGACATGTGCCATACAGGGAGCATGCGTGAATTGACCCAGGTTCAGCGCTGCCACTATATTTGTCCCGTTGTCACTCACTACCTTGCCCACTTCCAGCTGGCGTGGAGACAGCTAGCACACTATTTGCTGCTTGATGTAATGCAGCAAGCACTGGCCTGTGCGGCTGCTGCTGCCAAGAAAAATTAAGTCTAAGACTGCATGGCAGCGTTTCACCTGGCACATATGCTATGAAGGAGGGGGGTAACTCTCTGCCCTGACGCTCCAGCAGGTGGACTGCCCATGGAGGTGGAAGCGGATATTTGTTGGGTGGTCTGCTGCAATTCTGGCTGGAAAGCGCGTGGAGGTGCCAACAGCAATTGGCCCGGTTGATGGGGGGTTCCTGCCTCGTTGCCACCAAATACATTCAGCCAGTGGGCAGTAAAGGACATGTACTGCCCCTGGACGTAAGCACTGCTCCAGGTATCCACCGTGACGTGCACCGTGCTGCAGAGAGATAGCTGCAGGGAGCGTCTAATATTGTCTGCCACTTGGGAGTAAACGGTGGGGATAGCTTTGTTTGAGAAGTAATACCGGCTAGGGACCTGCCAGTGTGGCTGAGCGCAAGCCATTTGCTCCCTAAAATCTGTGCAGTCAACCAATTGGTACAGCAGAGACTGCACAGCCAGCAACTTTGTCAGGTGAAAATTAGGTTTACGCACTGTTGGATTACTTGCGGCGTAAACCTGCTTCCTGGCCACGCACTCGGCAATGGACGGCTGGCGAATAAGAGGAGGTGGAGACATGCACGCAGTGGGCGATGAGTTGTATGTAGCATTTACGCCCCGGGATGCAGGCTGAGTTACGCCCCTGGATGGGGCCGGCCTGACGTGAGGGACCCCGGGGGAAGTAACCAGCTCTTAAGTATTAATGCGCTGCTCTTAATTGGTGGCATGATGCCGCTTCAGATGGTTCCACAAAGCAGTGGTCCCTACATTTGTGGCTTTCCCACGGCTCAATTTCTGTTTACAGAAATTACACGTGGCCGTGCTGGTGTCCCTCAGCAGAGAGGTGAAATACTTCCACACAACCGACGTGTGCCCTCCACAGCTGGCTAAGCTTGTAGCCCTTGCACGCTTACACCCTGGTGCCAGCCCCACAATACTTGGGGTCTCGCTAGTTCCCAAGAAGGCCTGGCCCTGGGCCTAACTCGCCTCTGCCCTCTGTTGCTGCCACTACTACCACCCTCCTCCTCAGAGATCAAACCCTCCTCACCAGCCTGATCCTCCTCCCAGGTCCTCTGGTCTAACACATCGGATTCATCATCAGACTCCTCCCCACCACTTTTTTCGGACTTCAAATTAGGCTGTTCCCCACCAACCGCCAATTCCGGGCAGTCCAAACTCTGACTGCCCTCTAAGGAATCCTCAGGGAGGCTGTCCTCTATAACCGCCGGATTATGCGGTGGTGTTCGGTGGCTTTTTATTTTTTAAGTTGCAAAAGGGACACCACTAGAAGGGGGCACTGAAGCCCAAGATGTGGCAGAAAATGACAGGCTTTGCTGGAGCGGAATGGTGGAGCAGGAGGAACGCTCTGAGTCTGACCCCTGGCTACATATGGATACTGTCTCAGCAGATGACAGCAGATTATCCGGCTGTGACTGAGATGAGAGTGCCATCCACTCCACTAAGGTCATCCACTACAATTTTGCTCCTTTGTGACTTGAGCCTGATTGAACAGTGGCCAACTATTATGAATTACAGAAGTAGAAGCTCCGGCTACAGGTCCTTTCACACTGCTGCCCTGTGCCACCTTATCCTTTTTTTTGGAGCTAGAGGTCTGGCTGGAACTGGACCCCTTTTGCTTATCAATTTCAGATATTTTTCACTTGACTGTGGCCCTGCAGCTAGTCTTTGTCTTTGTCCCTGTCTCTCTCCCTGCCTGATTGATTACTAGCCCTGCACTGGCCCTGCACTTACCCTGCACTTGCCCTGCAGTATCCCTGATATGTGTAATATTGATTCCCAGAACAATTACACCCCAATTTTAACAAAAAAGGTCTCAGTCTTTAGGAACTTCAGTGCTTCTGCTCGTCTCAGCAGTTGCAGCACAAGTGATGCGTCACTGGCTTTCCGAGCCTGAGCCAATCAGAGCAAGCACTGCCCACTAGGTCAGGTGACCGCTTTCTTCCTGGGCTTTTGCCGCACAAATAACGAACTAACAGTAAACGTTTGCTAATTAACTGAATTTGTACGCATCAGCGTATAAACTAACCTATATGTAGCATTAGCGTACAATTTATCGAACAAGTACGTAGCGAATGCGTAGAAAGCCTTGAGAACATTTTCGAATCTAACAAAGCGAATCTCAAAAAATCCGGATTCGCTTTGCAGCGGAAAATTTTCAAGATTTGTATCGAATCTACAAAGCAGTGAATAGATTTGCTCATCTCTAACTTTATTGAGTTTTTAAGAGCAAAAATAAATAGCCTTCACATTTCAGGCAAAACACAACAAACACCCTAACTAGACAGTATTTCCCTAACTGTACTAGGTACTGTACAGTCATCTCTGAAGATCACCACAGCAAGCTACTCACAAGCACCAGCGTGTCACTTCCAGATATCAGCCAGCTCTCAGGCTCTCTTTCTGGGTTCTCTTTATGCAACTGCTGCAGGTGCAGCAGGCTAGATCTCTACCAGATGTGCACTGTGGATTGGGAAACCCACCCAACTCTTCCCCAATCCAAAACTCCAGGACCTATACTGTACAGGCTTTTCCACAAAGCCACCTCAGGAAAGCTTGGGCCTTCCAGTACAAACTATGCACTCCCTGGAGCTTAAGCTGGTTAGGACAGGATTCTAGGGGAAAAGTACCTGCCATCAATCACCCTTCCTGTCACTGTCTCAAAATATGTATTTACAATGAGAGAACATCCATCTGTTTGTGATCATCTTTTTGTGATCATCTTCTTATGAAGCACTCCACATTTTCATTGTAGATCATACTGCTGTGAAAGGTCCTATTGGACCGAAATGTCTGGTGTATGATATATAGTGTGGTTTTGTCTAACTATTTTTCATATATCTGGCTCATTGACATCTTAATTTGCATACTTCAGCTTGAATGCCTCAAATAATTTCCATATGCATTGTGATCGACTGTCAAGTCCTTCACTGGAACCAACATACATAGAGTGCAAAACCCCACTTTGCTCTACCTTAACCTCCACCTGTTACCTGATTAAAGTTACCTCAGTACTTTGCACCAATGTCTCTGACCCTCGTATCACGACTATTCCAAGAGTTAGCGATAGGGTGGCTCCCCTGCAGTGAAGATCAGATCCCTGCATAAATGCATGAATTGGTGGGTTGTGATGTGCCATCTATACTAGAGTCCTTGATCTCCTTTGTAGAGATGAGCGAGCATACTCGTCCGAACTTGGTGCTCGTTCGAGTATTAGGGTACTCGTAAGTGCTCGCTGCTCAGACGAGTATCTCGCCATGCTCGAGGAAATGGCAACTTCCGCATCGTGCATTTTTGGCGCCTATAAACTCAGCCAATCACAAGCCAGGAGACTCTGCGGTACACCCAGCATCACATGGGGCCCTTACATGTCGATAGCAGGGGTTGGCTGGCCTGATCAGGTGACCCTGGAATATACTAGTGACTGGCCGCGGTGCTCGGCTCAGATGCTGTCTGGATGTCGTTAGGGATAGAGCTGCTGCGTTTCAGGGAGAGTGTTAGGGCCTGCATTTAGTTTCTGTTAGGCAGGAATCAGCCACAAAGAACCCAACAGCCCTTCTAAGGGCTACAAGACATTTTTTTTTGTCTCCTGGCTTGGCTGGCTGGCTGGCACTAGTAGTGCAGCTATCGCCATATATAACCCCCTTTTTTTTAATGTTATAGCTCAGTGATACAAATCCATTTCACACAGCAGTGTGGAACCATTCTGTGTGTCACAGTTCAGCTGTCCACTCACTCCAATCCGTATTTTCTGTCCAGGTGACACTTTCTGTACGTCACTTAATACAACCAAGTCTTTTGCTGCCTGTCACGTATATAGCTTGATCCCAAAAATCTCTGTGCTACATTTGTCTGGGTCGCAGTCTAAATAGCCACCATTAACAGGGTGTGAGTTAGGTCTACGATAGTTTCTGCACGTCACGTTCCAAAAAAAACAAAACTCCAAAAAAAAATTTAAAAAAAAATAGTTTTTTAGTTGTTTTAGCTCAGTGATACAAATCCATTTCACACAGCTGCGTGGAACCATTCTGTGTGTCACAGTTCAGCTGTCCACTCACGCCAATTCGTATTTTCTGTCCAGGTGACACTTTCTGTACATCACGTAATCCAACCAGGTCTTTTGCTCTCACGTATATAGCTTGATCCCAAAAATCTCTGTGCGACATTTGTCTGGGTCGCAGTCAAAATAGCCACCATTAACAGGGTGTGAGTTAGGTCTACGATAGTTTCTGCACGTCACGTTCCAAAAAAAAACAAAACTACACAAAAAAATATATAAAAAAAATATATTAAAAAAATAGTTTTTTTGTTGTTTTAGCTCAGTGATACAAATCCATTTCACACAGCAGTGTGGAACCATTTTGTGTGTCACAGTTCAGCATTCCACTCACTCCAATCCGTATTTTCTGTCCAGGTGACACTTTCTGTACGTCACGTAATCCAACCAGGTCTTTTGCTCTCACGTATATAGCTTGATTCCAAAAATCTCTGTGCGACATTTGTCTGGGTCGCAGTCAAAATAGCCACCATTAACAGGGTGTGATTTAGGTCTACGATAGTTTCTGCACGTCACGTTCCAAAAAAACAAAACTACAAAAAAAATATAAAAAAAATAGTTTTTTTGTTGTTTTAGCTCAGTGATACAAATCCATTTCACACAGCAGTGTGGAACCATTTTGTGTGTCACAGTTCAGTACACTCACTACAATCCGTATTTTCTGTCCAGGTGACACTTTCTTTACGTCACTTAATTAAACCAGACTGAACAAGTTTGTGGGTTTCAGTACACCAGGCCCATTTATTTTTTATTTTTTATATAATACACTTATATACAGAAAATGTTGAACCCCAGGGCTAAGGGTCGAGGACGAAGGCATTCAATTACTGCAGGGGGCAGAGGCCGTGGTCCTGGGCAGGGTGAGACAGTACCTGCTGATGAGGGAGCAGGGGAACGCCGCAGAGCTACACTCCCTAGCTTCATGTCTCAACTTACAGGGACACGTGGTAGAGGACTGTTGAAACCACAAGAGTGCGAACAGCTGATGTAGTGGATTGCGGACAATGCTTCAAGTAATTTGTCCACCAGTCAGTCTTCCACGCAGTCCACCCACGTCACCCAAGGGAGCACTCCTCTGGCTCCTCCCCCTCAACCTCCTTCCCCCCAGTCTGCCCCCTCCCAGGAAAATTTGGAATGCGATCCGGCATACTCTCAGGAACTGTTTTCTGGACCCTTCCCAGAGTCACAAACCTCTTCTCAGGTTGCTGCTGACCTGGTTCCCGATGCCCAAGTTTTCCAACTGTCGCAGTCTGTGGGTGATGATGATGATGATGACAATGTTGACTTAGTGGAAGAAGTTTGTAAAGAGGTGTCGGACGATGAGGAGACACGGTTGTCAGACAGTGGTGAAGTTGTTGTCAGGGCAGGAAGTCCGAGGGGGGAGCAGACTGAGGAATCGGAGGATGACGAGGTGACTGACCCAAGCTGGGTTGATATGCCGAGTGAAGACAGTGCTTCTGAGGAGGAGGCGAGTGCTGCACCAGAACAGGTTGTAAGAGGCAGTGGTGTTGCCAGAGGAAGAAGCAGGGCCAGAGCTGGTGCATCAGCAGCAACTGTTTCACGTAGTGAAGCTCCCGTGGCGAGGCCTAGATGTTCGCAAGTCTGGAGGTTCTTTAAAGAAAGTGAGGATGACCGTCGGACTGTGGTGTGCAACCTGTGCCACACCAGGATCAGCAGGGGTGCCACCACTACTAGCCTAACCACCACCAGCATGCACAGGCATATGAGTGCTAAACACCCCACTCAATGGAACCAAGGCCGTTCACCACCTCCTGCGGGTCACACCACTGCTCCTTCCCCTGTGTCACTCGCTGCCTCTGCTAGTCAACCCCCTGCCCAGGACCCCGGCACGAGCACCTACCGCCGGAAAACCACACCTTCGCCTACACGATCCTCCACAGTGTCCACCAATGCGTCCCAGCGCAGCGCTGGAGCGCAAGAGGAAATACAGTTCCACCCACCCACATGCCCAAGCCCTCAACGTCCGCATCTCCAAATTGCTTAGCCTGGAGATGCTGCCCTATAGGCTGGTAGAGACCGAGGCCTTTCGAAATCTCATGGCGGTGGCTGCCCCTCGGTATTCGGTCCCCAGCCGCCACTATTTTTCCCGATGTGCCGTCCCAGCCCTACACCAGCACGTGTTAGAGAACATCCTCCGTGCCCTGACCAACGCTGTTTCTGAGAAGGTCCACCTAACCACGGACACGTGGACAAGTGCTGCCGGGCAGGGACACTATATCTCACTGACGGCACATTGGGTTAACTTGGTGGAGGCTGGGACTGAGAATGACCCTGGGGCCGCTCATGTACTGCCCACACCAAGGATTGTGGGGCCTACTTCGGTCACGGTCTGTCAGACATACTATGCCTCCTCCGACCCCTCCTCCTCCTCCACCGAATTACCATCCGTGGGCACGGCGCCTTCAGTCGGTAGCTCTAGGCGCAGCAGCAGTGCCGTGGGTAAGCGCCAGCAGGCGGTGCTCAAACTGCTGAGCTTAGGTGACAAAAGGCACACCGCCCAAGAGCTGTTACAGGGCATCACGGCGCAGACCGATGTGTGGCTGGCACCGCTGAACCTCAAGCCAGGCATGGTTGTGTGTGACAACGGGCGTAACCTCGTGGCGGCTCTGCAACTCGGCAGACTGACACATGTGCCATGCCTGGCCCACGTGTTCAATCTCATAGTTCAGCGGTTCCTCAAGACATACCCCAATCTGTCTGATTTGCTCACCAAGGTGTGCCGCATCTGTGGGCATTTCCGCAAGTCGACCACAGATACTGCCACTCTCAGGGCCTACAACTGCCTGCTCACCGACTGTTGTGCGACGTGCCCACGAGATGGAATTCCACATTAAACATGTTATCCAGAGTTTACCAGCAGCGCAGAGCGATTGTAGACTGCCAGATGTCATCTTCCACCAGAACTGGTAGTCAGGTCAGTCAGATTCCTCAAGTCTACAATGAGGAGTGGACGTGGATGTCTGATATCTGACAGGTGTTGAGCAACTTTGAGGAGTCAACACAGATGGTCAGCGGCGATGCCGCCATTATCAGCCTCACCATCCCGCTGCTTTGCCTGTTAAAAAACTCACTGCTCAGCATCAAGTCGGATGCTTTGCGCTTGTCACAAGAGACGCTGGAGGAAGATACGTCGCTTGATAGCCAGAGCACCCTCCGGTCTGTTTCTCAGCGCGTATCGGAGGAGGATGAGGATGAGGAGGAAGAGGAGGAGAATGTCGGCGAGACAGTAGAGGGTACCAGTGCTCAGTCCTTAACTCTTGAGCGTGTATGGGCTGAAGAGGAGGACTTGGAGGAGGAGGAGGAGGAAATGGAGAGTCAGTCCAGTGAGGAGAGGGAATTCTTGCGTGTTGGGACTCTGGCGCACATGGCAGACTTCATGTTAGGCTGCCTATCCCGTGACCCTCGCGTTAGAAGAATTTTTTCAAACACCGATTACTGGGTGTTCACTCTCCTGGACCCACGGTACAAGCAGAACCTTTCCACTCTCATCCCTGTAGAGGAAAGGAGTATGAGAGTGAATCAATATCAACAGGCCCTGGTGCACAAGCTGAAACAATTCTTCCCATCTGACGCCGCTAGAGGCAGAGGGCATGGTTCTGTGGGCCAAGTAACGGGGAGAGGAGCCGAGCAGGCAGCTTGTCCAGCACTGGCAGGGGAACGCTCTCTAAGGCCTTTGCCAGTTTTATGTCACCCCAGCAAGACACTGTCACCTGTCCCCAGTCTAGGCAGAGTAGGGGGGAGATGTACAGAAAGATGGTGAGGGAGTACCTAGCTGACCATACCAACGTCCGTAGCGATCACTCTGCTCCATACAACTACTGGGTTTCAAAGCTGGACACGTGGCCTGAACTGGCGCTGTACGCCTTGGAGGTGCTGGCCTGCCCTGCCGCTAGCGTGCTGTCAGAGCGGGTATTCAGTGCAGCTGGTGGCGTCATCACCGATAAGCGTACACGCCTGTCAACTGACAGCGCTGACAGGCTGACGCTTATTAAAATGAACAAAGCCTGGATTTCACCGGAATTCAAATCTCCTCCAAGGGAAAGCAGCTAAAGATTAACATTACTTATGTATCCGATTCCTCTTCTCTACTCCTCCTACTCCTCCTCCTCCATGTCGTCTTTGCCTAACGCTGACTAAAAAAACGCCATTTTTTAGAGGTCCAACTGGCACTCTTTTACCACAATTTTTCAGGAGGGCCCCCTACAGGCCCTCTCTTCAAACAATTTTTCCGGAGGTCCACCTACAGGCCCTCTCTCCAAACAATTTTTCCGGAGGTCCACCTACAGGCCCTCTCTCCAAACAATTTTTCCGGAGGTCCACCTACAGGCCCTCTCTCCAAACAATTTTTCTGGAGGTCACCCCAGCAAGACACTGTCATCTGTCCCCAGTCTAGGCAGAGTAGGGGGGAGATGTACAGAAAGATGGTGAGGGAGTACCTAGCTGACCATACCAACGTCCGTAGCGATCACTCTGCTCTATACAACTACTGGGTTTCAAAGCTGGACACGTGGCCTGAACTGGCGCTGTACGCCTTGGAGGTGCTGGCCTGCCCTGCCGCTAGCGTGCTGTCAGAGCGGGTATTCAGTGCAGCTGGTGGCGTCATCACCGATAAGCGTACACGCCTGTCAACTGACAGTGCTGACAGGCTGACGCTTATTAAAATGAACAAAGCCTGGATTTCACCGGAATTCAAATCTCCTCCAAGGGAAAGCAGCTAAATATTAACATTATTTATGTATCCGATTCCTCTTCTCTACTCCTCCTACTCCTCCTCCTCCATGTCGTCTTTGCCTAACGCTGACTAAAAAAACGCCATTTTTTAGAGGTCCAACTGGCACTCTTTTACCACAATTTTTCAGGAGGGCCCCCTACAGGCCCTCTCTTCAAACAATTTTTCCGGAGGTCCACCTACAGGCCCTCTCTCCAAACAATTTTTCCGGAGGTCCACCTACAGGCCCTCTCTCCAAACAATTTTTCCGGAGGTCCACCTACAGGCCCTCTCTCCAAACAATTTTTCCAGAGGTCCACCTACAGGCCCTCTCTCCAAACAATTTTTCCGGAGGTCCACCTACAGGCCCTCTCTCCAAACAATTTTTCCGGAGGTCCACCTACAGGCCCTCTCTCCAGTTCCAGTTTCCAGTTTTATTTGCGCAAACTGCGTAAATTCTTTTTTTGGGATAGGTGTGAAAAATAATATTACATGCGTATCTATATTGCCCAACATTGGGTATGGTAGCAACAAGAAGACCAAACACATGCTGCCCACAGGGTTCCGCAAATTCCTGGTCCACAATGTCAAGGAGCTCGAGGTTCTGTTGATGAGCAACAAGTCCTTCTGTGCAGAAATCGCCCACAACGTCTCCTCAAAGAACCTAAAGACCATTGTGGAGAGAACGGCACAGCTCGCCATCAAAGTGACGAACCCCAACGCCAGACTGCGCAGCAAAGATAACGAATAAATATCTCTGTGGTTATTTGTGCTAAATAAAAGTTAAATAAACACAAAAAAAAAAAAATTGATCTGTTCCTGTGCCTGATCCACCCAATTTGAATCTGTCCATCATGAGAAAGTCTCCCCAAGGAGTCCCCACAGTAACTTGCTTCCCATACAACTACCTCACCCCCCGACACCTGTGTCTCGCCATTGTCCACCACGTCCTCAGACAACACTGGTAAATCCCCACTGTCAGCACAATGAGACTGCAAAAGGTCTTGCGAATTGGGGCAGAGAATGTTCTGGGGTAGCACATCAGAGAAGGGGTGACTATGGGGTTCCAGGGAGTACGTGACCACATGCAATCTCCATCCAAAAAGTCATACTGAGGCTCACCACCATGCTTTACACTGCAATCCTATTACTGAGGCTCAATACCATGCTTTACACTGCAATCTTATTGAAAGACAGACAATCAGGGGTTAACCGCCAGGTTGTCAGGCAGCATTTTTAAGTGGGTCACCATTACCGTGTCCCTGAAAATTGCCTTGGGGTCATCGCCAGACTATTTTTTATGAAAGGCCATGGGGTTCTATACACACAGTGCTGACGGAAGCCCATCAGCCTTTCTAAACACAATTGAATCTGTCCCATTATGAGAAAGTCCCCCCAAGGAGTCCCCACTGTAACTTGCTTCACTTTCAACTACCTCACCCCCCGACACCTGTGTCTCGCCATTGTCCACCACCTCCTCAGACAACACTGGTAAATCCCCACTGTCAGCACACGGAGACAGCAAAAGGTCTTGCGAATTGGGGCAGAGAATGTTCTGGGGTAGCACATCAGAGAAGGGGTGACTACGGGGTTCCAGGGAGTACGTGACCACATGCAATCTCCATCTAAAAAGTGATGCCACACTTGATCGAGCTCATAATTGACAATTGTACCGGTTGATGCTAAATTTTTAAGTTGGGGTCCTGTGTCGTCATTCTAACTACATCCGGCTGTTGTCACCACCACACACGCTAGCCCAGGGGGCACTCCTCTGGCTCTTCCAGCTCAACTTCCTTCCCCCCAGCCTGCCCCCCACCTACAGGCCCTCTCTCCAAACAATTTACGTCTTTTTCCTATCTTTCTCTCTCTCCAAACTATTTTTCCGGATAGCTGCCATATACGGTATTAAACTGAGTAGTATACATAGAACACATACCACACTTGATTTATACTGAACGTCACTTTTAAAAATACGTCATTTTCCTCTCTTTCTCTCATTTGTCTGGGTTGCAATTAAGCAGACCAAGTCTGCCTAATCTAATTGTTTCCGTGTAATTGCTCCATACTGCACGTCTTTTTCCTCTCTTTCTCTCTCTCCAAACTATTTTTCCGGATAGGTGCCGTATACGGTATTAAACTCAGAAGAATACATACCGTACCGGTTGATGCTACAGTTTTTCCAAATCCATCCGGCAGTTGTCACCACCACACACGCTAGCACAGGGGGCACTCCTCTGGCTCTTCCATCTCAACCTCCTTCCCCCCAGCCTGCCCCCCACCTACAGGCCCTTTCTCCAAACAATTTACCCGGATAGGGGACGTAATAGATATTATACTGATTTTTGTTTGTTCCTCTTTTAATTGGCTCCTGACCTGTGATAGGCAGAGCATGGACACGTCCCCTTAGCTGCAGTAGAAAAGACACTCCCCTGGCCAGAGCAAGCTCTTTTTCCTTTTCCGTGTTCGAAAAATCCATGAAATATATGGTCCCAAGATAGGGGACGTATACGATTTTAAACTGAGAAGAATCGATACCACACATGGGATTGGGCACGTGGGATTAGGCAGCCTCAGAGGCATCCATGCATGCTGCCCCTGCTGTTTCCTGTCCATTTCCGTGGTGTTTCCATCATTTTCTGAGGTTTCCAGGTTTTCACCCAGCCTTCCCTAGGCAGAGCCTTGGTCCCCTGCAAAAATGCTCGAGTCTCCCATTGACTTCAATGGGGTTCGTTATTCGAAACGAGCACCCGAGCATCGGGAAAAGTTCGACTCGAATAACGAGCACCCGAGCATTTTAGTGCTCGCTCATATCTACTCCTTTGCAATCCATATTTTTTGCAGTTCCAGGAACAACAATTATTTTTATATTAACTCACAATTATTTTTATTTTGTATTACCTCACAATTATTTTTATTTTGACTCAATTTATTACTTACAGTTGATGGGAACCGCCATGGGCACCAGATTCGCCCCCCAGCTATGCTATTTATGGCATCATGGGAACAAAATTACATCTTAACTTGGCTGGGGTCGGGTCTGGTGCTCTGGCGGCGCTACATCGACGATATTATTTTAGTTTGGGAGAAGTCACATGAGGAGTAATTTGACTTTATTAGGGAGTTGAATAATAATACTTTTAATTTGAAATTCACAGAAAACATAAGTGAACAATCTGTACAATTCTTGGACCTTAATTTTGAGATAAAACATGCAACTTTTGTCTGCAGTACCTATTAAAAAGAAGTATCCAGAAACAGCTTTATTTTGAATACAAGCTGTCATCTTCCACGTTGGCTCCTTAATGTGTCATTTAGGCAATTCCGGCGTTTAAGGAGGAATTGTACAGAGGAGGAACAGTTTAAGATAGAAGCACAGGATTTAAAAAAACATTTTTTGGAGAAACAGTATTCCCCTACTATATTGGAGGATACATTAAATAGGGCAATAATGTTAGATAGGAAAGAATTCTTTCAAGAAACTAAACAAAAAAATAAAACACAGGAAAACTCAGCAAAATTAATCTTGCCATATAATGTGGAATATAGAAAAGTGTCAAATATTTTAAACAAACATTGGCACTTAATACAAGAAGATAGAGTACTTGCAACAACGTTACCAAATAGACCTCCAATTATTTTTACAAAGGCAGCAAACTTGGGACTAAAAATAGCACCAACAGTAAGACAAGATGAAAAAAGACCTATAAAAGCTCCATGGAACCAACTAAAGTGCTTCTATAGATGTGGAGTATGCGTCAATTATAGGATAACCAATTTTAATAAAAAAACGACAATTATCACCTCAAATGTGAATTCATTTAGATGGGAAATAAAAGAAACATTAACCTGTAATTGTGACGCAGTTATATAAATTTTGGAATGCCCTTGTGCCAACAATATGTGGGAAGAACTGGGAGAACATTAAAAACTAGAATAGGAGAGCACATAAATAATATTAAAAAGGGTTATGAAAAACATAGTGTATCATATCATTTTAAAACACACCATAAAAGTGACCCTACAAAGTTGAAATTTGCAGCCCTACAGACAGTAAAGAGAGATTGGAGAGGAGGTGACTTCACAGCAAAAATGTCAAGGTCAGAATCTAGGATGATATATGAGTTTGGGTCCTTGGCACCTTCTGGGTTAAACGCAGAATTGGAGGTTTTTGGTTTCTTATGAGTGGGCCTCCCCCCCCCGACCCCTATCATCATGAAATTTAGTAGTAATGATTAAAGAAGAAAGGAAAGAAAGAAATAATCAAGACATTGAAAGGGTTTTTTTTTTTCATTTCTATCATGCTTTAATATATGGTCAATATAGAAGGAAGATTGACAACAAGAATGTTGCTAAACAGATAATGGAATTGCTTGGGTTATTTAACCTCTCTAGCCATTTTTAGAGACAGGGAGGTTGGGTAATATACAAATAATGATTTTATGTGTATCAACAACATAAGCGAAACCTTGTGTAAATGAATAGGTGAAAAAGAAACAATTGTTTGCTAATAGGATATACTAGCAATGTGAACACAGGCCAATGACTGTTGCGATTGTGGTATAGTTTGATTCCAGTCCCTGTTTTAGGATTGCAAGTGCGCTCTATTTCAGAAAGAGGTGGTCCCCTATGATCAATCTATTTGCCACTGAGGAAGAAACGAATTACGTTTCGACACGCGTCTGGCGTATAGGAGTAAAGTGCAGTGATTTATATCTCCGTGGAAGTGGTTATGTGAATATCATCTAATAATACCATCTGAAATTAAGGATTATCTAATTTGAAACGGAATATCATCTATTGCTGTAAGGCATTCCACCGTTGACCGAGACAGGAGAACTACCGGGAGAACTCACGTGGTATTACAACTTACCTGGCGTCCGGATGTGCATAGAGCGCAGGCGCTCGATTTCGGGCAATGTGGGGAAATCTGTCCCGGGAATCCCTCACAGCAGAACGTATCCGGCCACTGTAATATACCATAGCGCTAAACCCTTTAAACTGTGTATTTAAAAAAACAACAAGAGTGCAATAGCGGACAATTTGGTATACTTTTTATATATTAGAGGACTATATAAAAATAGTTTGAAGTAAAATGTAACCACTTTGGGACATATATCACAAGAAAAAAAGGAAAAAACTGCACACAACTAATATACATACTGTATATTAGCTCACTGCTAGAGCTCCACAGTAGAGCAACATAAGGGGGACTGGAATCATAAGATAAAAGCACACATGTTTATATGATAATTATAGAGTTGTCAGTATTTATTACATGTCTGTATTTACATGACCAATTTTTATTGTTTTTATTATTTTTATGTATGATTGAGCACAGTTCAATAAATACTTAATGTGTCATAGAGCTGACCGTTTTTTGAGTAAGTTCCAGGAACAAGCCAAGGAAGCTGGTCTAGAGAGAAAACTTCCTCATTTGGCACCAGGTTTTCACAGACTGCTCTTCTGTCCTCAACTCCTGCACCAGAACCCATGCAAGTAGACAGGGTCAGGTTAT
Source organism: Rhinella marina (assembly GCA_900303285.1). Lineage (NCBI taxonomy): Eukaryota > Metazoa > Chordata > Amphibia > Anura > Bufonidae > Rhinella > Rhinella marina. The sequence goes on from ONZH01013574.1 coordinate 69,213, forward strand.
CTGACAAGGTACGTCTGCACAGGCATTCCTATGATCTGTGCCTTTACTGTGGAGCCAAGGAACACTATGTCTGCACATGCTCCCACAAGGTAAAAACTCCTAGGGTCCATAGGAGAAACAGCACTAGGTGATTATCAGCTCTCTCCAAAATTGTCTTTTTGTGGAATTGTCCTATGGTAGTATGCGGTTTACCGTACAGGCCTTCATAGATTCTGGTTCGGCGAGCAACTTCCTGTATCTGGCCTTAGTGAACCAGTATAGAATAACCATTGAGTGGAGATGATTGGAAGATGGCATTTAATGCCTGTGATGGCCATTATGAGTATATTGTGATGCCCTTAGAAATGTACCATTGGTCTTCCAGGACTTTGTGAACAACATTTTACAGGATCTCCTCTACACCTGTGTTGTGTATCTAAATGATATTTTAATATTCTCACCTGACTTGCTGTCCCATTGTCCGCATGGTACTTGAGCATAGATTACAATTATAGATTGTAAGCTCTTGCAAGCAGGGCCCTCATTCCTCTAGTTATAATAATTGACTTGTCTGTAGCTATGTTGTTTATGATTGATTGTACTTGAACCCTTGAACTTTAAAGCGCTGCAGAATATGTTGGCGCTATATATAAATAAAGATTATTATTATTGTCTAAGAGAGAATAGTCTATATGCAAAATTCATAAAATGTTGTCTGCTGTGTTAAATTGGCCTCAGCCAACCAGTCTATTAGCTATTCCACGCTTTACGGGCTTTGCAAATGATTACAGGCAGTTTATCCTACATTTCTCAAACCCTAAACAGTGCTTCTTTCCATCCTTACCCGTATGGAGGCAAATACCAAGGAATAGACTCCTGAAGCAGAGACAGCCTTTCAGGCCCTAAAGCAAGCCTTTTTATCTGCTCTGATTATTCACCGACATGATGTCTCCAGTGTCACTTGTTAGATCCAGCTTGTATTGTTCCAGATGCTCCCGTTCAGCTGAGGAACATTCCACCAGGCAAAACATTGTTCTTTTCAGCCAAGAGAAGACAGATTTTGATTTGGGGACATCATTCAAAACTTGCCAGCTATCCAGGCTTTTGTAAAACCACTGACTTGTTAACCCGACATTATTGATGGCCTTCCATGACCAAGGACATCCAAAGTTTTGTCTTTGCATGTACTACTTGTGCTCCAAATAAGACTCCAAAACATAAACCTACAGGATTCCTTATTCCTTTGCCCGTGCCCATGGTTCTGTGGCAGCACAGGTCTCCTCTCTAAATAGTGTAGTGGATTTCAAATTGGACTTTTTATCTGCCTATCATCCGCAAACCAGTGGACAAGTGGAGTGTATCATTCAGATCTTAACCACCTATTTGCATAACGTCACTAATAAACACCAGGATGACTGGGCTGCTTTGCTGCCATCGGTGGAGTTTTAGTATAATAACCACACTAATAAATCTACTGTACTGGCAAGTCTCCCTTCCTCATTGTTTATTAACAACAAATGAGGCTCCCTCTTCCTGTGTCTGTTCCTTCTGGAGTACCGACTGCTGACTCAAGCTGCGTTTTCCTGGCCCTGACTTCTTGAAGTGATTTCTGTAAAATTCCATTCCAAAGAAGAGAGGGCATGATGGAAGGAGGGTACTATTATGGTGGTGCCCCATGCCTGCTGTTTTCTGGAGCAATCGTGGACCTCACATCTCTCACTCTTCTCCTGCTGCTCCTGCTGAAGTCTCTTGGATCAGCCCAGCCAGTCCCACGTGTCTTCTACTAGGAGGCTGTGGCATACTCCTCCAGCAAGGTTCCTCCTTAGGGGACACGTTTGATGACTCTTAAAGGGACATCACAGGCAATCTGACTTTCTCCAGCCTATGGCTGTCCATCTGTGGGTATTTTAGGCACCATCCCTGGGATAAAGGTGTCTGAGCTTTAGGTTTCTAGCTTTCTAGTTTACTAGTGAAGATGTGCTATCTTAATTGTCTGTCCATGTAACATATCTCTGCCTGTCTACCAATTCTGCAGAGTCCCTGATGCATGACCCGACCATTGACCCTCAGCTGTCTGAACTGACAGTTGATTTTTTTTCACAAATTTGCATGCACTCTGCCTGCTCTGACCTTGGCCTTTTACCTATAAGTATTGCCTGTTTCCTCTGTGCTATTCACTGCAGCTATTTCAAAAGGTAGAAGCCTGGTGTCTCCCTTTGCAGCAAAAACCAGATGTCTGTATAGGGGTTAAAGTGTGGAAAACAAGAGTACTCTCAGGACAACGTCCTTTAGACTAGCCCAGAGTCACGGTGGGTCCACATTCACATTCTGTATGGGGGAACCAGTGCAGTGAGTGACACACAGTTGAAGAAAAATTAGTAGTGAGTTAAAGTAATCAAGATGATAATCAATCAACATTGCAATAATAAGAGGTTTTATTTTTTCTTCTGTAAGAAAATGGAGGATTATCAAGATGTTATTGAGATGCAGGTGGCATGAATGTGCAAGTGAATGAACATAGAGAGTGAAGGAAAGGTCTGAGGAAAACATAATCCCGACAGTGAAATGGAAATATCAAGTTAAGTTAGATTAGTAGAAGTTCAGTTTTTGAAATATTGAGTTCGAGAAAGAGAAAGCAGAGATGATGATAGAGACAGCTAACAATCACTGGTGTTTTGTAGTAGTGCATGGGTTATGTTATGTGATGAGGTATATAATTGGGTATCATCAGCATAGAGATGGTACTGAAAGCCAAATCTGAAATACTTTATAAAGGACCTACAACAGATCCCTGGAGAACCTCAACAACAAAGAGAAGAGGAGAAATAGTGAAGCTAGCAAGAGGTAGGAAGAAAACAAAGAGATAGCAACCAACTCTGTATCTCCTCATTCATTGCTCCAATTACTCTGCTATTTTTATTTCAAGCTGGCAGCTCAGGGGACGTGCGCTTTCTCAGGAGATGTATCCATTCTAGTGCAGATGGTGACAGTTGAAGAATGGAACTGAGTGTGTACTTTCATGAGCAGGATAGAGAAGTTAGAAAAAAGAGCAAACAGCCGGTGGCGCTATGAAGATAGATTTCGGTGAATAACTCAGTCGCTATACTAACATTTTTATTGCATGCAATTACACAGGTGCTGGTTTGAAAACTATGGAATATTTCTTGGGACAACCCCTTTAAGGCCAATATATTAAAGTGTGGTGAGTAGGAGTTGGTGGTTTAGTGTCGAACTCCATAGAGAAATTCAGAAGAATCATTAGCTAACAGTCATCATTAAGGATATGTATGTACATTGAACCATAGAGTAGTTTTACTTATGGCTGCTTTTACTTATTGCTGCTAACCATACTCATAGTTGTATAAAGTAGCCATCAGGTATGCTTTATATGGGACTTTACTTCTGGTGGGGGACTCCCAGCACTTTCGCTGGTCAGCTATTTGAAGAGAAGGCAGCGCTTTCTCTCTTTTAAGAAATTGTTTTTGGACTGGTGCCTTGGAGAAGGAATTTTTTTTTTGTTTAGGAATGAAAACAAGACAAATTCTCATGATTTTCCATATACTGTGTGGAGATATAGAGAGGTGCTGTGCTGTGGAGAGCATTTTAGGTGAGAGTGAGAAGTTTAAATGAAATCCTATACTGTATGGGCAACTAGCTCAATGACAGAGGCTCCCCATAGCAAAATTAAATCCTATACTGTATGGCTAACTAGCACAATGACAGAGGACCACCTTAGCAATTGGTTAGGGGACTCATAGTAGGTGGTAGGTAATAATCATAAGTAACTATAAGTGAATGTCCCTGGTAAAGGGGATACCCTTCTTTTTCAGCTGTACTCCCCCCTTTTTCTTTTTTAGTTCCTCCTGTGGTTGTCTTGTCCCCTTTTTCTCTCCCCCCTTTTTGTCATTTTAGTGGTACTTACTGTTCAGAAGAGCTCAGATATGGGTTAGCTGTGTGGCCCAAATGCAGTTTGATCTGGTTCTGGCTGCCCCCTGCCTCCCCTCCCTAATTTGATAATTTGCTTAATTTGGTTAATATGGGATATGTTGTATTAACTGATGATGAATATTAATATTTTATGGTTTTTGATTTATTATGGCTTTTATTTATTATGATAATGTATTCAATATTTATTCATTTTGCCCTTAATAAAACATTGCGGCCAATTATTTTCAAAAAGTTTCTGGCGTCTGTTGTTTTATTTATTAGTTATGTTTTATGTTACTTATGACATATGTGGCTTTAGCCACCATAACTGGCATAGAGTGGTTATATCGGAGAAGCCGTTAGACAGATGAGCCTGGCTGCTGCATTCAGGTATATTATATCAGGTGTATTAGAGAGGGGAGAGTTTAGTGAGGTGGAAACCAATATAGTTGATTAGATAATTGAACTAGAAGAATGATCAAAATATTAGAAATTGTGAACATGATAAGATAAATTACATTGGTTGGCATAGGTTGTGATAAGATCAGCTGATCACCATGATTCTAACTCCTGTCACCCCCAAACAGCTCATTTTCTGGGCGCAGCATTGTATTACATAGATAGCTACAGCCCACCAGAGCAGCTCTTCATTCTGTCTCATAGAGAGGGGTCCTGAGGGGGACAATCACATTTAATCTAGCCATATTCATTTGAAAGGGATTGGCTCACAAAGAAGGTTTAAAAAAGGAAATAAGTGTGAAATACAAATATAAAATATTTGGCAATTTATGTATTTAATTTTTTTTTTTTTTTTTTTTTGGGGGGGGGGGTGAATATTAACTACCATGACCCATTTCTATCACTGCTGCTTTCTGGGTCCCTGTTTCCATTATTTCTGGAGTGTAATAATATTACAGGTTATAGTTACTAGAGATGGGTCGTTGATCCAGGGAGTTATTCTGATTGCCTGATTGGAGTTGGGAAGGAATTTTTTTCCCTAAAGTGAGGCAAATTGGCCTCTATCTCACAGGGGTTTTTTGCCTTCCTCTGGATCAACTTGTAGGAAAACAGGCCGAACTGGATGGACAGATGTCTTTTTTCGGCCTTATAAACTATGTTACTATGTTACTATGTTACTGGTTAGTGGATGTGACCACAAGACCAGGACTTTGCATAGAAAATAATACTGATTAATACTGGGGCAGTCTCCACTCACCATGCTCATATATATTTAATGTGTTTTCTAATTACATACAGGCAGGGGCACTCCACACTACTGCACATATACTGTACTGTAGAAGTACTTTCTATAATTGATTGCCATTGAACAATTGTAGAACTTTGCATACGATCAATGTGATGGGACTACCCCTTTAAGTTCAATTACAGATTTTCCAGCCACCAGGGACTGCACATATTAGTATCTTATTAATCATGTTAACTTACTCAAAATGTTACAGAGTTTACAATGTGTAATGTGTGCACATAAATCACATTTAACTTACATATGACCTTCAATAAAATCTATAGGTCATATGCTCTTATAAAAGAATACTGGTAATCAGACATAATTTGTCATTCACGTTAATATTAATTGATATTATGTTATCATTGCATATTACCAGTATTAATTTTCATGATGTAATGGTAATTAAATTAATTAAGAGTGATAATGCATTTAACAGTACATTAATGCACTTAGTACTATCTAAAGCAGATTTGCAATCAGTCAGAAGAAAATAATTACTCTGAATTATCAATAGACTTTTTTTTTTTAGTTTAATTTAACACATAGAATTATTAGTTGTTATTGTCCTAGTGTTTCCTGAAACTACTTATGGTATAACTAAGAAAGTAGCAGAACAGAATAGCAAAGGAAAAAGTAGTACAATTGAATGATAGGGAAAATAAATTGTATGAGACTAACATACAGTGCCTTGCGAAAGTATTCGGCCCCCTGGAACTTTTCAACCTTTTGCCACATTTCAGGCTTCAAACAAAAAGATATAAGATTTTAAATTTTTGGTGAAGAATCAACAAGTGGGTCACAATTGTGAAGTGGAACGAAATTTATTGGATCATTTAAACTTTTTTGTAATAACTGTAAGTGCTGAGGAATAGAGATGAGCGAGTAGTGAAATATTCTAAAGTTCGAAATTCGATTCGAATAGACCGCGATATTCGACTATTCGACCGAATATCGAATCCCATTAAGGTCTATGGGAAAAAAATGCTCGCCACTTGGAAATCTCAATTCGACCACTTGGAGGTCACCAAGTCCACCCTGAAACCTCAGAAAAGGATGCCAACACTGCTGGAATGCAACTGGGGAAGCATGTCTGGGTGCATATAACGCGCCCAAGTCGCACTATTACGCCACTATCACAGCCTCTCAACAATACACTCCAAAGACAATATAACCTCTCTGTAAAGTGAGACCATACAAGGAAACCTTCTTTCCTCTACATTGCCATGGACCCCAAGCCAAACTAGACAAAAAAGAAGATAAAATTCTGCACCCCTTAAAATCACGTTGCCTATGAAAACCACAGATGGCATAGGCAAGGGGGAAAGCAATCAAGCCATCACTATTTTTCCCTCTGTGCCATCCCTGCCTTGCCCAGGCACATGTCCCAAAACATCATCCACACCCGAGTAACACGGTTACTGCAAAAGGCCATTTGACCACCAACACTTTGGTTTGAGGCCGGGGATGCTACATCTCCCTGATAGCACACTGGGTGAATGTTGTGGAGGCGGGGACGGGCAAACCTGTTACCCCCACCCAAGTTTTGGGCCTTGGTTCTGTCTGGATTTCCGCAACCCTTACAGACAGCTCGGCAAACCCCTCCTTCTCCTTCTAGATTTGTTAAATCTGTCCACCACCCAGTCAAGTCCACAAAGTCCAGTCTCGTCGATAGCCTGCAGAAACTGCAGGGACCTCACTCTGACCCTCCTTCCTCCCACCCTGCCCAATGTTATCAACCCAGTGTTCCCACCCATGCAAGAATCGCAGGAGCTATCTGAGGATTTTGTTTGTTCTGATGCCCAAACACTGGAGCAAGCTCCATCTCTAGCTGATGGTGGTGTGGAACGGGCACTAAAGTGTAAAATGATTAGGGACGATGATGAGACACAGTTGCCAGCAAGGGAGGCTGTTGGAGCAAAGTGAGGCAGTGTAAGAGGAGGTGGTTGAGTATGACGAAGTCAGTGACCCGACCTGGCCCAGTGTCATGTCTAGCAGGTAAAGCAGTGGGGATGTTGAGGGATGCGTAGGACCGCAAAAGGCAGGAAGAGGCCGTGGGCTGGCCAGAGGCTCATGGAGAAGGCAGGCTAGAGCCCGCAGAGCCGCATCTCTTCCCTATAACAGGCCCCCACATAAAGCTCTCCCATCGAGGGCTCTTAGGTCCTTGTTGTGAAAATATTTTAATGAGTGCGCAAAGTTAGCTTGAGATGAGCCCTCGAAAAAATTATATGGAGGCCCAAGAGGTGAGCCCTCGAAAAAATTAAGTGGAGGCCAAAGAGGTGAGACCTCTTAAAAATTGTATTAAGGACCAAGAGGTGAGCCATAATAGAAATTGTTTGTAGGCCCAAGAGGTGAGACCTCTTAAAAATTGTTTGTAGGCCCAAGAGGTGAGACCTCTTAAAAATTATGTGGAGGCCAAAGAGGTGAGACCTCTTAAAAATTGTTTGTAGGCCCAAGAGGTGAGACCTCTTAACAATTGTATTAAGGCCCAAGAGGTGAGCCATAATAAAAATTGTTTGTAGGCCCAAGAGGTGAGACCTCTTAAAAATTGTTTGTAGGCCCAAGAGGTGAGCCATGAGAAAAATTGTTTGTAGGCCCAAGAGGTGAGCCCTCGAAAAAATTATGTGGAGGCCAAAGAGGTGAGACCTCTTAAAAATTGTTTGTAGGCCCAAGAGGTGAGACCTCTTAACAATTGTATTAAGGCCCAAGAGGTGAGCCATAATAAAAATTGTTTGTAGGCCCAAGAGGTGAGACCTCTTAAAAATTGTTTGTAGGCCCAAGAGGTGAGCCATGAGAAAAATTGTTTGTAGGCCCAAGAGGTGAGACCTCTTAAAAATTATGTGGAGGCCAAAGAGTTGAGACCTCTTAAAAATTGTTTGTAGGCCCAAGAGGTGAGACCTTCTTAACAATTGTATTAAGGCCCAAGAGGTGAGCCATAATAAAAAATTGTTTGTAGGCCCAAGAGGTGAGACCTCTTAAAAATTATGTGGAGGCCAAAGAGGTGGAGACCTCTTAAAAAATTGTTTGTAGGCCCAAGAGGTGAGACCTCTTAACAATTGTATTAAGGCCCAAAGAGGTGAGCCATAATAAAAATTGTTTGTAGGCCCAAGAGGTTGAGACCTCTTAAAAATTGTTTGTAGGCCCAAGAGGTGAGCCATGAGAAACTTGAGGCCAAGGGACCTTAAATTTGTGGAGGCCCAAGAGGTGAGACCTCTTAAAAATTATGTGAGGCCCAAAGAGGTGAGACCCTCTTAAAAATTGTATTAGGCCCAAGAGGTGAGACTCTTAAAAAATTGTATTAAGGCCCAAGAGGTGAGACCATACTTAAAAATTGTTTGTAGGACCAAGAGGTGAGACCTCTAAAAATTGTTTGTAGGCCCAAGAGGTGAGACCTCTTAAAAATTATGTGGAGGCCAAGAGGTGTTTAGGCCCAAGAGGTGAGACCCTAATTTAGGCCAAGGTGACCATAAAAATTGTTTGTAGGCCCAAGAGGTGAGACCTCTTAAAAATTGGTTTGTAGGCCCAAGAGGTGAGCCATGAGAAAAATTGTTTGTAGGCCCAAGAGGTGAGACCTCTTAAAATTGTTTGTAGGCCCAAGAGGTGAGACCTCTTAAAAATTGTTTGTAGGCCCAAGAGGTGAGCCATGAGAAAAATTGTTTGTAGGCCCAAGAGGTGAGCCATAAATATATATATTTTTTTTTTACGGAGCAATTCTACGGCGGTTAAGGAGGAGGAGGAGGAGGTGGAGGAGGAAATGGCACTTCATACAGATGGCACTTCACTTTTGGCTGCTTTCCACTGTTGGAGAAGCAAAGTCCGGGTCAATCCACTTGCTGTTCATTTTGATTAGCGTCAGCCTGTCGGCACTGTCGGTTGACAGGCGGCTGCGCTTATCGGTTATAATGCCCCCGGCTGCGCTGAACACCCTTTCTGATAGCACGCTGGCGGCAGGGCAGGCAAGCACCTCCAAGGCGTACAGGGACAGTTCCAGCCACGTGTCCAACTTGGAGACCCAGTAAGTGTAGGACGCCGAGGGATGGGGGAGGACAGGGGTACGGTCTGCCAGGTACTCCCGCAACATCCGCCGATACTTGTCCCTCCTGCTGATAGCGGGCCCCGCAGTGATGGAAGTTGCACGAGGGGGTGCCATGAACATGTCCCACACCTTGGAGAGTGTTCCCCTGGTGGCTGTGGGCCTGATCGATGTTGTGGGACTCTGGGAGACCCTCTCCTCTCTGCCGCCAGCGATGGTGGGTGGGAAAATCTCCATCATGTTCTGCACGAGTTCCCTCTGGTATTCCAGCAATCGATTCGTCCTCTCCTCTACCGGAATAAAAGAGGAGACGTTATCTTTATACCGGGGGTCCAGGAGTGCGAAGACCCAGTACAGTTTGTTCTCCACTATCCGGACAACACGTGTGTCCCGGGAAAAGCAGCCCAGCATGAAGTCAGCCATGTGTGCCAGACTCTGAATAGGCATGACGTCACTGCCCCCACCAGAAGGATCACTTGCCATTTACTCCTCTTCCTCTTCCGCCTCCTCTCCGCCCCATCCGCGCTGAACCAATGGGACGCACACAGCCTGACTGCTACCCTCGCCGCCAGCATCCTCCTCCTCTTCCACAGCCACCTCCACGTCGTCCTCCTCCTCCTCATCCTCCTCCTCCTCCTGCAACTGCCACCGAGAAGCAGACAAAAGTGTGGTCTGACTGTGTAGCTCCGTTGCGTCTCCTCCTACCCCCGTCTCCTCTGCGTGCAATGCGTTCTCCCTTATTGCGATGAGCGATTCTTTAAGGACGCATAGGAGCGGGATGGTTACGCTCACTATAGCGTCCTCGCTGCTGACCTTCTTGGTGGACTCCTCAAAGATACGCAGTACATCGCATATGTCTGCCATCCATGGCCACTCGTGGTTGGCAAACTGAGGCTAGCTGAGTTGGAGGCACGCGTGGATTCATAATCTGGTACTCCATCAATGCTCTCTGCTGCTCACACACCCTGGCCAACATGGAATAGGTGGAATTCCAGCGAGTCGGCAGGTCGCACAACAGCCGATGTTCAGGCAAATGGAGGCGTTGCTGGAGTTTTTTTAAGCTAGCAGCAGCTACAGTTGACTTCCGAAAGTGAGCGCACAAGCGCCGCACTTTCACCAGTAGCTCTGCCAGGTTGGGGTAAGTCTTTAGAAATTTTTGGACTACCAGATTAAAAACGTTTGGCCAGGCATGGTACGTGATTGAGTTCGGCAAGCTCCAGAGCCGCCACCAGGTTACGGCCGTTATCGCACACGACCATGCCTGGTCCTAGCTGCAGCGGCGACAGCCACATCTCCGTCTGCTGCAATATGGCGTCCCTCACCTCTGGGGCGCTGTGCTTCCTGTCGCCCAAGCTGATGAGCTTAAGCACCGCCTGCTGATGTCTCCCCGCGCCAGTGCTGCAACGCTTCCAGCTAGCGGCTGAGGGCGATGTTAAGGCAGAGGAGGAGGAGGAGGAGGAAGAGGAGGGGGGTTTATCAGAACCCCTGCTGGCAATCTTGGGCGGGGGTGGTAGGTAGGCCGTCTCTGTTTGCGACCCCGTCCCCGCTTCCACAACATTCACCCAGTGTGCCGTCAAAGAGATGTATCGTCCCTGGCCACAAGCGCTTGTCCATGAGTCGGTGGTCAAGTGGACCTTTGTGCTGACTGCGTACCTCAGGGCCCGCCTGATGTTACGCGACACGTGCTGGTGCAGGGCGGGGACGGCACTCCGGGAAAAGTAGTGGCGGCTGGGGACGGAATAGCGAGGTGCGGCAGCCGCCATCAGGTCGCGGAAGGCCTGCATCTCCACAAGCCTAAACGGCAACATCTCCAGGGCCAGCAGTTTGCCGCTTGCGGTCGAACGCCTGCGAGATGGACAGTTAATGGGACGAGGAGTGTGAAGGTGCAGGCGAAGATGCGGGAGAAGGGGAGGCTGAAGGAGAAGGCCCCAAAGTAGCCGAGGCAGAGGCAGATGTGGAGGTGTCCTGGCTGGAGGTCTGGACCGCAGTGGCAGCACACAACAAAGGGGAAGAGGCAGTGGCAGGAAGACCTTGCGCAGGTTGTATTGCGTTTGCTCTCTCCCACTCAGCCCAGTGCTTGACTTCCAAGTGACACCGCATGCCTGAGGTGGTCATATTGCTCTTCTCAGAGCCCCTACTCAGTTTTGAGTGGCAGAGTGTGCAAACCGCGCTCAGTTTGTCATCCGCACAAACATTAAAAAATCCACACCACAGAAGTACGAGGCCTCGATGGGGGAGCTTCGCACGACTGCCTGCTGCCGGGAACAGCTTCAGCCCTGCTGGCTGTGGCCTCACTTCTCTGTCTGGACTGTCCTCTGCCTCTGGACATCCCTCTGCCTGTGGACATCCCTCTGCCTGTGGACATCCCTCTGCCTGTGGACATCCCTCTGCTTCTGGACATCCCTCTGCCTCTTGCTGCCTTTTTCGGTGCTGCGCAGACCACCACCTCTCCACTGCTTTCCCCGCTGGACATCACCCCTGGTCAAGTGGGGTCGGTCATTTCGTCATCCACCACCTCCTCTTCCACTTCCTCACTCTGCTCCTCCTCCTGCCCACTGGACATTCCAACAGCCTCCCTTGATGGCAACTGCGTCTCATCATCATCATCGCTCATGATAACAGATGCTGGTTCAGGGTCCACATCAGCAGGAGATGGCGAATACTCAAGTGGTTGGGCATCACTACAAACAAATTCCTCTGGTAGCTCCAGGGATTCTTCCGGCACATTTGAAAAAGGACCCGAAAAGAGCTCCTGGGAGGGGTCAAGGGTGGGTTGACTCTGTTGGCCAGGTGTGGAGGAAGGAGGGTCAGAGTGAGACTGTGTGGATGACTGGCTGGTGGACAACTGTGTGGAAGCACTATCGGCTATCCATTGCACCACCTGTTCACACTGCTCAGGCCTCAACAGCGGTGTAACCCACCCCCTGCTTAACTGTCCCATAAAGGCAGGGATTCTGGATGAGCGGAATCCTGGCTGCCCCTCACCAGCACGCATTGTATCCCCACTGTCTTCAACAAGGCCCCCAACAGCATTTCCGCGCCCCCGTCCTCGTCCATGTCCACGTCCGATTTCGCTAGCCTTCCGCATTTTTTTTTTTGTTACAATATTTGGCGTACACAGCCGTGTACTAACAGGTCAGACGGTGAGTATTAACACCACGTATATACAAGATTTTTGCAAGCACGCAGAACGCACAGTACAGGTGCCAAATAAAATGCCTTTTTTAAAAATATTTCTAGGTACACAGCCGTGTACTAACAGGTCAGACGGTGTGCATTAACACCACGTATATACAAGATTTTTGCAGGCACGCAGAACGCACAGTACAGGTGCCAAATAAAATGCCTTTTTTTTTAAATATTTCTAGATACACAGCTGTGTACTAACAGGTCAGACGGTGTGTATTAACACCACGTATATAAAATAATTTTGCAAGCACGCAGAACGCACAGTACAGGTGCCAAATAAAAGGCCTTTTTTTTTTAAATATTTCTAGGTACACAGCCTTGTACTAACAGGTCAGACGGTGTGTATTAACACCACGTATATACAAGATTTTTGCAAGCACGCAGAACGCACAGTACAGGTGCCAAATAAAATGCCTTTTTTATATTTCTAGGTACACAGCCGTGTACTAACAGGTCAGACGGTGTGTATTAACACCACGTATATAAAATAATTTTGCAAGCACGCAGAACGCACAGTACAGGTGCCAAATAAAAGGCCTTTTTTAAAAATATTTCTAGGTACACAGCCGTGTACTAACAGGTCAGATGGTGTGTATTAACACCACGTATATACAAGATTTTTGCAAGCACGCAGAACGCACAGTACAGGTGCCAAATAAAATGCCTTTTTTTTATATTTCTAGGTACACAGCCGTGTACTAACAGGTCAGACGGTGTGTATTAACACCACGTATATAAAATAATTTTGCAAGCACGCAGAACGCACAGTACAGGTGCCAAATAAAATGCCTTTTTTTTTTATATTTCTAGGTACACAGCCATGTACTAACAGGTCAGACGGTGTGTATTAACACCACGTATATAAAATAATTTTGCAAGCACGCAGAACGCACAGTACAGGTGCCAAATAAAAGGCCTTTATTTTTAATATTTCTAGGTACACAGCCTTGTACTAACAGGTCAGACGGTGTGTATTAACACCACGTATATACAAGATTTTTGCAGGCACGCAGAACGCACAGTACAGGTGCCAAATAAAATGCCTTTTTTTTAAATATTTCTAGGTACACAGCCGTGTACTAACAGGTCAGACGGTGTGTATTAACACCACGTATATAAAATAATTTTGCAAGCACGCAGAACGCACAGTACAGGTGCCAAATAAAAGGCCTTTTTTTAAATATTTCTAGGTACACAGCCTTGTACTAACAGGTCAGACGGTGTGTATTAACACCACGTATATACAAGATTTTTGCAAGCACGCAGAACGCACAGTACAGGTGCCAAATAAAATGCCTTTTTTTTTATATTTCTAGGTACACAGCCGTGTACGAACAGGTCAGACGGTGTGTATTAACACCACGTATATAAAATAATTTTGCAAGCACGCAGAACGTGCAGTACAGGTGCCAAATAAAAGGCCTTTTTTTAATATTTCTAGGTACACAGCCTTGTACTAACAGGTCAGACGGTGTGTATTAACACCACGTATATACAAGATTTTTGCAAGCACGCAGAACGCACAGTACAGGTGCCAAATAAAATGCCTTTTTTTTTTATATTTCTAGGTACACAGCCGTGTACTAACAGGTCAGACGGTGTGTATTAACACCACGTATATACAAGATTTTTGCAAGCACGCAGAACGCACAGTACAGGTGCCAAATAAAATGCCTTTTTTTTTTATATTTCTAGGTACACAGCCGTGTACTAACAGGTCAGACGGTGGGTATTTACACCTGGTATACAAAAAGGGTATTGTAGGCACACAGAACCCAGAACACTAGAGCCAAAGAAACTGTATTTAAAAAAAAAAAATGTACACAGCCGTATACTGCCAGAAGATCAGATGGTGCATATACACACTAGGTATATAACAGGGTTTTGCAGCCAAAAAGAACGCAGAACAGTAGTGCCAAATATAGTTTGGTATGTAGCAGAGCACCTAATACACCACTAATGCCTCTCTCTGTCCCTACTCCAGCAGCTATCCCTGAATACAGCAGCCGTTCTCTGCAGAGTGTATATGGTAGTAAAGCTATCACTGTACTGCACTATAGTAGCCCTGATAAGGGCTTTTAATCACGCTCCTGCCTGTCCAACAGCTAAAACCTATCTCTCCCTTCTCCAGCCTCTGTCCCTGACTAAGTTCACGCAGCATATGCGAACGAGCAGGAAGAGCTGAGTTTTTATGATTCGAGGCCAATCCATGTAGACGCCGTTTTTGCGCTGCCAGCGTGCTCCGCGGGCCTGTCATACCCCCCCTGCATGGTGATTGGTGGAAAAAGAGTGCCAGGGAAGGTGGGAGGGGAAACGAATTCTAAGTGCGCCATCGCCGTTATACTCGATCGAAATCGAGTATGCCGAATAGCGCAGTATTCGATCGAATACCGGCTCGATCGAACACTACTCGCTCATCTCTACTGAGGAACAGCAGCCTGACAAGCCTGAAACAGAAAATAAAGAATGCATCATATAATAAAAACTGAATATATATACCATATATATACCGTATATGTGGAACTAGAAATAGCAGCACACCACTGTAGGCACTAAGAATATGGTGAATATTTTAAAAATGTAAAATATATGACCGCTATACTTACTATGAGACAAAGTAGAAGCTATGTTGATCAAAAATATTTTGGGCTCATCTTCCAGCGACAAGGTGGCTTCTAACAGATGGGACCTACTCTAACACATGTTTGTACCCTACAAGATTCTGGACAAAGGAGCAAAGGTGCTTTTAGTTCAATTAGGAATATCACAATAGCTGGATGGTCATTTGACTAGAATCTTCTGCTTTGCCGCATAGTAAGTATAGCCATGGGGGGGGGGGTTATCTCACCTGTTTGTTCAGTTTAGCTGGGTGAGATAACTGAAAGCAAGAAATGGTGCTGCTTCAGCAAGGCATAGCTTGCTGGAGATTTTGATTAAAGTTACATGGGATGGATTTCTTGGACTTGGAGTAGTGGGAGTCTTCCAGTCCACACCTTTAGGTCATTAAAGGTTCTTTGACCTAAGGTGATCGCAGGTGAGGCCTGCTGTTGTAATCACAGAGGGATAAAATAATCCTCTGTGTATGAGACTAAGGCCTCATGCACACGAACGTGTGCCGGCCGTGCCCGTGCTGCGGGCTGCACACGGCGGGTCCGCAATAAACGGGCACCGGCCGTGTGCAGGCCGCATCACGGATCGTGGACCCATTCACTTCAATGGGTCCGGGAGATGGGAGCGGAGGCACGGATTGGAACACCATGGAAGCACTACGGTGTGCTTCCGTGGTGTTTCTGGCCGTGCCTCCGCACCGCAAAAAAGTAGCGCAAGCACTACTTTTTTGCGGTGCGGACCTTTGGATGCGGATCGCGGACCCCATTCAAGTGAATGGGTCCGCGATCCACATACAGTGGCCTCACGGTCAGTGCCCGCGCATTGTGGACCACAGTTTGCGGCCCGCAGCACGGGCATGGCCGGCACACGTTCATGTGCATGAGGCCTAAGGCTACATTCACACGACCGTTGTGTTTTGCGGATCCGCACAACACACTGATACCAGGCCATGTGCATTCTGCAATTTGTGGACAGCACATGACGCTTCTATCATAGAAATGCCTATTTTTTGTCCGCAATTGCGGACAAGAATAGGACACGATTAGAGATGAGCGAACATGCTCATAACGAGCACTGTACTGCATTCGCATGGGCGCAGGGGAGCCGAGCAGTACAGTGCTCGTTACAAGCACGTTCGCTCATCTCTAGACATGATCTATTCTTTTTGCGGGGCCGTGGCACTGTGTGCTGTCCTCATATTTTGCGGCCCCATAGAAATGAATGGGTGCGGATATGAGGCGCAAAAAAAATGACTGTCGTGTGAATGTAGCCTAATAGAGAGAACCATCGGGGAACAGACCTGGAGAGGCCAGGGAGGGCAGGGGGCTACAAGGATAAGGAAGCCTGAGAGAAAGGAAATGACCCTAGAGAGGGTTGGAGCTTGCAGAGGCTCTGCATGGTCTCAGCCAGGACAGCTGAGGGGCCACAAAGATGAGGAAGCCTGAAGTTTGGGGGCCCCAGTGACGCCTACAGAAAGAGGGTCGCACGGTCAGAGTTTGGAGGACTTCCGGACCATCTGCCCCCCAAAGGTGCTGGTGAGCTCACAGCCAGGAGGCTGCTAGACCGTATGGCTGAGGAAGCCGGATCATGTTCTGTGTGTGAACTGCGCTCTATAGGTGAGGTAGAGACAACCTATGTATTAGGTTATGCCTAGATGGGCAGGTGTTTTTGATGTTTATGTGTGTGTTGGTGCTAAAGAGCCAAAATAAAAGACAATTTGGACTTAAACCCTGTTGCCAGAGGAGATGTCTGTGATTGAGACCCCTTGAGAGTGATCTATGTCTAAACCTCAATAAAGGGGATGAGTCCACATTTTGAAATTGATCTGTCTAAACTTCATAAAAAGTTTTGTGTTTGATATTACAATGCTATAAAAAATTTTTTTTAAAAAACTATTCCAAAACAGCTACTTTTTTCACCTTGACTCACAAAAAGTTTAATACCAAGCGATCAAAAAAGTCTAGATGGTACCAATGAAAACGTCACCTCATCCCGCAAAAAATGAGCCCCCACATAAGACAATAACTAAAAATAAAAATCAATGGCACCCGTAATCCAATCCATCAAAATCTGTGCTGCAAAATTCATACGGCCCTCCTTCTGTTCTGAGTCCTGCCATGTGCCCCCACAGTAGTTTACCACCACATATGGGGTGTTGCCATATTCAGGAGAAAATGGGTAACAAATTATGGGGTGCTTTTCTCCTGTTACCCCTTGTGAAAATGAAAAAATTGGGGCTAAAGCAAGATTTTATTGGAAGAAAGGAAACTTTTCATTTTCACAGCCAAGTGTTTCCAAATTCCGTAAAACGCTTAGGGGGTCAAAGTGGTCAGTACCCCCCTTAATATATTCTTTGAAGGGTGTAGTTTCTAAAATGGGGTCACTTTTTGAGGGTTTCCACTGTAGGGGTACGTCAGGGTCTCTCAATTACAAAATGGTGCCTAAAAACCATTCTAGCAAAATCTGCCTCCAAAATCCGTATGGCGCTCCTTTCCTTCTGACCACTGACCCATAGAGACGTTTACCACCACATATGGGGTATTTCTGTAAACTGCAGAATCAGAGTAATGTATATTGAGGTTTAGTTTGTTTTTAACCCTTGCAGTGTTGCAAGAAAAAAAATTGATTAACATGAAAAGTCTGCTTAAAAAATGAAATTTCAAAATTTCGTATCCATTTTCCTTTAATTCTTTTGGAACACCTCAAGGGTTAACAAAGTTTGTAGCGTCAGTTTTGAATAATTTGAGGGGTGTAGTTTCCAAAATGGGGTCATTTATGGATGGTTTCCATTACTTAAGCCCCTCAAAATCACTTTATATCTGAATTGGTGCTTAAAAAAATGGTTTTGCAAATGTTGTTGAAAATTTGAAAAATGGCTTCTAAACTTCTAAGCTTTCTAACGTCCTAAAAAAGTAAAATGACATTTACAAAATGATGCCAACTAGAGATGAGCGAGCACTAAAATGCTCGGGTGCTCGTTATTCGAGTCGAGTCGAATGCTCGGGTGCTCGTTTCGAATAACGAACCCCATTGAAGTCAATGGGAGACTCAAGCATTTTTTGCAGGAGACCTAAGCTCTGCATAGGGAAGGTTGCATGAAAACCTGGAAACCTCAGAAAATGATGGAAACACTACGGAAATGGACAGGAAACAGCAGGGGCAGCATGCATGGATGCCTCTGAGGCTGCCTAATCGTACCATTACGCCAAATTATGGGCAACAGCCTGGTGGTGACCCTCAAGACAATTGTGCTGACCCAGACCAAGATGGGCAAGGCACATGCACTGGCACATGTTAGGAAAGCACCCAACTAGGTGCAACGAAGGTCCATCGCCACCTGCGGGTCACACCACTGCTCATGCTGGCACTGCTGTCCTATCCCCCGCCCCACGACGCAGGCATAAGCGTCTCCCTCTCTGCACCCACCCAGTAGTCCACAGCGTACACAAAGTTCTCCCAGCACAGTGCCCAGCTCTCCCCATCCCAGACGGGCAAACACGCACCCAATGTCCACCCACCAACCCTGTCCACGGCAGACCTCCATGCACAGTGCCCAGCAATTCCAGATGGGCTAAGACGCACACTGCACCCACCTATTAGTCTCCACACGTGGGTGGGTGCAGAGTCTTTTAGTGCCCCTCAAGGCAATGTTTGTTTGCCAGGGCCTGGTAGTAACCATCCTTGAAGTTGTTGTTGGAGAGGCCGCCGGTGAACCTGAAGACAATTTTGGCTGACAGTGCAGTGTCAAGCCTCCAAAAATCATGGGTGAGAGCCTGGAGGTGGCGCTCAGAAACAAATGGTTTAAAAAAGCATGGTGGTACACCCCTGAATGACAGTCTTTGACTGAGATTACAGGTGAACCCGCTAAAATTGTAGTCTAGCACACTAGGTGGTGAACCCCTAAATTACAAAGTTTGACTGAGATTGCAGTTTGCAGCATGGGGGTGAACCCCAGGATAACTTGTTAAGACTGAGACTGCAGTTTACAGATTGGCGGTGAACCCCAGAGTGGCTTGGTTAGACTAAGATAGCAGCTGAACCACCCAAAAATTTAGCCTGACACAGGATGGCGGTGACTACAGTTCAGTGAACAATTCTGTGGTGTGCGGTACAGTAGCCGCAGTCTAGAAAAAATGTTTTTTCTATCACTTAAATATACTACAGTGCAGTGAAAAATTCTGTCGTGTGCTGCACACTAGCCGGAGTCTACAAAATATACATTTTTTCTCTCAGTTATATATCCTACAGTGCAGTGAAAAATTGTGTGTTGTGCGGTACACTAGCCGCTGTCTAGAGAATACGTTTTTTCTCTCAGATACATTTAATACAGTCCCGTGAAAAATTTTGTGTTGTTTGTGATACACTAGCCCCAGTCTAGAGAATAAGTTTTTGGCCTCAGATATTAATTCTACAGTTTAGTGATTACACAAAATGTTGAACCCAAGGGCTAAGGGTCGAGGACGTGGGCGGATTCAGCATACAGCATACTCACAGGAACTCTTTTCAGGACCCTACCCAGAGACACAAACTACTGCTCAACAGCAACCTGAGCAGTTGCTCTGTCCCGATGCCCAAAATTTAGAACTTTCGTAGTCTGTGGGTGATGAGAGTGTGGACTTAGTGCAAGTAGTGCGTCAAGAGATGTCGGATAATGATGATGAGACACGGTTGTCAGACATTGACGTTGTTGTCAGGGCAGTAAGTCCCAGGGGGGAGCAGAGTGAGGAATCGGAGGAAGAGCAGGTGGATGATGAGGTGACTGACCCGAGCTGGGTTGGTAAGCCTAGTCAAGACAGTACTTCCGAGGGGGAGGCAAGTGCAGCACCAGAACAGGTTGTAAGAGGCAGTGGGGTGGCCAGAGGGAGAAGCAGGACCAGAGCAAGTAGATCAGCAACTGTTTCACGGAGTGAAGCTCCCATGCCGAGGCCTAGATGGTTGCAAGTCTGGAGGTTCTTTAAAGAAAGTGAGGATGACCGATGGACCGTGGTGTGCAACTTGTGCCACACCAGGATCAGCAGGGGAGGCACCACTACCAGCATAACCACTACCAGCATGCGCAGGCATATGAGTGCTAATCACCTGACTCAATGGAACCAAGGCCGTTCACGTCCTGCAGATCACACCACTGCTCCTTCCCCTGTGTCACATGCTGGCTTTGCGAGTCAACCCCCCGCCCAGAACCCCGGCACGAGCGCCTCCCGTCCTACAACCACCCCTTCACCTCCATGATCCTCCACACCCTACACCAACGTGTCCCAGTGCAGCGTTCAGCTGTCTTTGCATCAGACATTGGAGCACAAGCGCAAACGCAAATACAATTCCACCCACCAACATGCACAAGCCCTAAACGTCCACATTTTCAAACTGCTGAGCCTGGAGATGCTGCGCTATAAACTGGTATAGATTGAGGCTTTCCGCAACCTGATGGCGGTGGCTGTCCCTCGGTACTTGGTCCTCAGCGGCCACTATTTTTCACGATGTGCCGTCCCAGCCCTACACCAGCACGTGTCAGAGAATATCATCCGTGCCCTGACCAACGCGGTTACTGAGAAGGTCCACCTAACCACGGACACGTGAACAAGTGCTAGCAGGCAGGGACACTATATCTCCCTGACGGCACATTGGGTTAACTTGGTGGAGGCTGGGAATGAATCTGACCCTGGGGCCCCTCACTGCACTGTATAATATATAACTGAGAGAAAAAACATAGTCTTTAGACGGCGGCTATTGTACCACAAACCACTGGATTTGTCACTGCACTGTATGATATATAACTGAGAGATAAGACGTATATTTTCTACACTTCGGCTAGTGTGCAGCACACGACAGAATTTTGCACTGCACTGTATAATATATAACTGAGAGAAAAAACGTATTCCCTAAACTGCACTACAGATCCCAGCAAGCCAAGGTACAGCAGCAAAAATGAGTACTGAGAGGACTTTGGGCAATTTCTTTTGGGTCTGTGTGGACCACGTGCTGTCCCTGTGCACAGTGTGCAGCCAAGATGGCGGTAGCTGCACTACAAGTCCCAGCCAGCAGCCAGAGACCAAAAAAAAAGAGGTGCTTGTAGCCCTTAGAAGGGCTGTTGGATTCTTTGTGGGTGATTCCTGCCTAACCAAAATCTAAATTGAGGCCCTAACACTCTCCCTGACAGACAGCAGCTCTTTCTTTAATCTCATGCAGGCGGCGTCTGACGCGAGCAGCGCGGGACCAGATTTTTATATTCCCAGGTCATCTGATCTGGCCAGCCAATCCCTGCTATCGACTTGTAGGGGCCCCACGTGATGCTAGGAGGTACCAAAGACTCTCCTGCATGTTGATTGGCTGAGAAAAGGCGCCTAACATGCCGGAAGAGGAAGATGTCATTTCCTCGAGGATCGCGATATGCTCGTCCGAGTAGCGAGTATATGCGAATACCCTAATGCTCGAACGAGCACCAAGCTCGGAAGAGCATGTTCGCTCATCTCTAATGCCAACATAAAGTAGACATATTGGGAATGATGACTGATCACTATTTTATGAGGCATTACTATCTGTCTTAAAAGCAGAGAAATTCAAATTTAGAAAATTGTGAATTTTTCTAAATTTTTGGTAAATTTGGGATTTTTTAAAAATAATGGAAAAATATATTGTCTCAAATTTACCACTGTCATGAAGTACAATGTGTCATGAGAAAACACTCTCAGAATGGCTTGAATAAGTAAAAGTGTTCCAAAGTTATTAGCACATAAAGTGACACGTCAGATTTGCAAAAAATGGCCTGGGCAGGAAAGTGAAAACAGGCTTGGGTTTAGAAGGGTTTAAACAGATGAACCACAACTATGTGTCAATGCAAACAGTTGGATAGGAAGGTCTCTGGTGACAGATTCCTTTTGATGCTTCCGGTATCATCATGTTTAATTCAATCAGGCCAAACAACAAATATTAATCTAATCATCATCAATTTTCTAAAACCCTAACCCCTGAAAACACACACACAAAAAAAATCCCTGTTCTGTATGCCCCCTTCCACAGCCACAGTCTTATCACAATAAGTTCCTATACTCAATAATTGAAGTCCAAATCTTCATGGATGTTCCAGACAAGCCCTTTACTGAAGAAGTCAAATCTTTTGTCCTTATAATTTCATTAGTACGCACAGTTGTTTATGCAGCTCTGGACCATGGCACGAACTGTAACTCATAATCAGTATATGATAAGTAATTAAATATATTTCAAAAGTTACTTAACTTTTTAGATTAATTCTGGCTAGAACTATGGTCAACATACCAAATGATGTCCTATGCAGGATATTGTTTAATGTTGGAACTGAGACTTAATGCTTAAATAGACCATCTCAAAAACATATCTTAACCTTAAAAATCTTGCCTGGTCATGTGATGGAAACACAGGTTCTTGGCTTGTTACCAACACAACTCTGATAACTGTAGTGTATCTTTGTGTCCATTATATTGCCAGGACAATTTTAATTCCTAGAATGAATGCAAACGGGGGTCTAGAAAACCAAGAGCAATTTACACAGAAGGTATTTTGGCAAAGTATAAAACATTTCCTTATACATTGGATAACCCTTTAACCATCACTAATGCTTAAAGAAACTCACTTAAAGAGGACCTTTCACCACTCCTGACATGCCTCTTTTAATAGCTTCATGCATTCCCCATGTACTAACAATTCTGGAACATCTATTCTTATGTCTGTATGTTGTGCCATTCCTTTATTATTTGCACTAGAAGTTATAAATGAATTGCTATTTGTCTTCAGTACAGGAACAGAGGGGAGGTAACAAGTTGGGGGTGTGTATCTGCACAGTCTGAACATGACAGCACTGATTGGATAGAGTCAGTCTGTGCAGGTACACACCCCCAACTGGTCACCTCCCCTCTGTTCCTTTACTGAAGACAAATAGCAATTCATTCATAACGTCTAGTGCAAATAGTAAAGGAATGGCACAACATAGAGCCATAAGAATAGATGTTCCAGAATTGTTAGTACGTGGGGAATGCATGGAGCTATTAAAACAGGCATGTCAGGAGTGGTGAAAGGTCCTTTTTAATCACAGAACTTCACAATCCCAGCCTTGTCCTCTAGGTTTCCAAATCCCAGCCCCTAGGATAATTTGTACTGATTTCCAGGACAGGTGTCTGACACTTATTAGTGCAGTGTGTGTCAGACTTCCAAGCACATGGGTTGAGTCGCACTAGCATGATACACTTTCAGAAATGGACAGGCCATTATTTGAGTATCTGAATGAGTTTGGTGTGAGTTTACCTATTTCACTTGTGTACGCTGGTATAAGTGTATATGTACTGCATTGCTTGGTCACGTTATTTAAGAACACTAACAAAATATTGTAAAAAAAAAAAACAAAACAAAACAAAAAAAAATCATATTTCTTCCTCCCTTAATCTCCCCTTTTTATTTGATCCTATTTGGTCCAACAATGAGTCCTTAAAAATGTAGTATATAAGCATTGTTATGCACAGGACTGTCCTGTGTCTGGCTGTAAGATAACTGGGGAGCAGGAGATTACCCTCTCTGTGCAGAATTGCAGTAAGACTTAAAGATTGTTAAACCTCACCAACATTGCTGAAGCTAAACATTTAGTAGTTTACTTGTTCAGCAGGAAATTAAAGGCTAAGTACACCTTTAGAGGCATTATTATTATTGCATTGTACTCATTTTGAACTAAAAGTCATTTTTCTAATTGGTCCTTATTACAAATATGGAATCCTTTTTTTCTGTACATAGCTCAGATGCTTAAGTAGCACCCTTAGGATTTTCTGTCTTTTCCATCATCTGGGGAGCTGATGGGTTCCTTATCTCTGCTCTCTGACATTATAAACACTCAATATAGCTCAGTTCTTGTCTTACTGATCATAATGTGGCTTAAATAAGGGTTTATGACCTCTTAGTAGTTTAGAGATAATGGTAATTAGATGTAAAAAGTACCAGTCATATACTTATAAATACATTAAACCCTTTGTGACAGAACAGCTCAACATTTTTAATAAAGAACAATTGAAAATATGATTTTTAGCCAAAAATGAGTAAAATGCAATCATAAACAAAAATTCTAAGGTATAGATAACCTTTAAGCCCTGTTTTCTCTATTTCAGGAACTTTCTGACAATCCTGCAGACTGACAAATGTGTGGACAAATGGGTCTCCTGTCTGCTTGTTCTATATTTATCCTTCCTTTAAAAAGTATTCCAAAGATCCAATAATTTATAATGCTACAATTTGTAAAAAGTTACAAAAGCTTTGAACATTGAACAATTTTTATAGCTTTTACCTGTTTGCAGATTTTAGTAAATCTCTTGTTAAACTCTTGAGCAAATCCTGCTGTTCCAGTGCTAGTTTACATTATGAATAAGTATTTAATTCACTAAAAAGTCACTGAAGGTTCTTTGAAGAAAAATATGACTGCTCGTGTAAACAATTAATGGTTGTTAAGCATGGCAGTGTATATTATGACAAACAACACATGCTACATTATGCCAGCTGGTGTAATGATGTGATAATGTCTGACTCATTAACTCTAGCACACAGTTTACGATGCCCTTGTATGACAGGATTAATTGATTCACACATACATTAAAACAAAAATAACTAAGCTGAAATTCAGCTGGAAGCCTGGATTCTCATTTGTCATAAACTCTGTTGACTGAGTGTTACTATAACCTTTGTCTTGGCGTTAAATGGCCGCCTTCATTTGAGTCATTGTTCTGTTGGCCGCTGTTTTTTGTTTTGCTTTTGCAAATAATATCCAACACTTTCTGTGTCCATAAAAAGAGAATATATAAACTGGAATCAAACATGTCATAAGTATACAACTGAAAAGTTATGAATATTAAGTTCAAATATAAAGCTTAATACAGACAACTTGGTATAATTGATGGAAAACAGAATCACAACTCAAACACAAAGCGGGAACTAACTGTTCAGACTGGTACCACAAAGGTCACTATTTGGTCACTGTTTACTTTTAATCTATATTTATTTATGACCTTTCAAATGTCTAGATTTGCTGATGATTCTAAGCTCTGTGAGGTTATTGCCACAAAAGAGAGTTTAATCATGTTGGAAAGTTAGGCAGAAAAATTGCAAAAGAGGTTTAATCTTGATAAATGTGATTCATTTGTTTAGGAGGAGAAAATTAATTTGATTCTTCCCATCTAAAGGGAATGCATCATCAGAAAATGACCTACTATTTGCATTGTCTTTTTATGTTAAACATATTTTTTAAGATTTATTTGCTGTTGTTTCTGTAAAGTGGTTATCCAATACTAATCCAGAGTGACCGATATGTGGTGGTGACCATACTTTCTACTAGGTTCGGTCACTGTCACTTCTGCACCTGCTCTTCCTCTCCCTGCAGCCCTTAAGTCAACATCTGTCGAGTGCTGCAGTCAATCATAGGCTGCAATGGTGATCTGCGGCCCGTGATTGGCTGCAGCACTCACATGTCCCTCAGTCAACAGATGTTGACTTAAGCGCTGCAGGGAGAGGAAGAGACAGCCCGAGAGTGAGGGGCAGGGACCAGGTAACTGTGGGTCAGTCTGTTTTAGGATTGGATAACCCCTTTAAAATCTATGTGTAACAATCCATTTTGAGCAGTAATCCCATTATTGTCACCACAGGCAGGATTACAAAAAAAGATGATGCTTAGATATTAATAACACAAAACCTGCCATAGGCAATAGGTGATGGTCACAGGTCATCTAATCCTATACAATGACCTCTGCAAAGGTCACATAGCATGTAAAAAACACCTTTCCTATAGAGGTCAATCCCTAGTCTATTGTTTATTATGATCCTGTGGCTACTGCAAAGTGTACCTCTAAATAAAGTTGATAGCAGCTCATGCAAAATGGCTGCCACATAACCATGTACTGAAAATCGAACAAAAATTTCGATTTGGTTTTAACCCCTTCAAGCAATAGCCAGTTTGGACCAAATGCCGGAGCCCCATTTTTCAAATCTGACATGTGTCACTTTATGTGGTAATAACTTTGGAACGCTTTTACTTATCCAGGTCATTCTGAGATTGTTTTCTCATCACATATTGTACTCCATGACAGTGGTAAATTTGAGTCAAAATATTTCATTCTTATTTATAAAAAATACCAAATTTACCAAAAAATTAGAAAAATTTGCAAATTTCCAAATGTCAATTTCTCTACTTTTAAAATACATAGTAATACCTCCAAAAATAGTTATTACTTTACATTCCCTATGTGTCTACTTCAGGTTTGGATCATTTTGAAAATTACATTTTATTTTTTTGGGACGTTAGAAGGTTTAGAAATTTAGAAGCAAATCTTGAAATTTTTCACAAAATTTCCAAAACCCACTTTTTAAGGACCATTTCAGGTCTAAAGTCACTTTGTGAGGCTTCCATCATAGAAACCACCCAAAAATGACCCCATTTTAGAAACTACACCCCTCAAGGTATTCAAAACTGATTTTACAAACGTTATTAACCCTTTAGGTGTTCCACAAGAATTAAAGGAAAATGTAGCCAAAATTTCTGAATTTCACTTTTTTGGCAGATTTTCCATTTAAATCATTTTATTCCGAGAATAAAGCAAAGGTTAACTGCCAAACAAAACTCAATAATTATTACCCTGATTCTGTAGTTTACAGAACTGCCCCATTTGTGATCATAAACTGCTGTACAGGTACACGGCAGGGCGCAGAAGGAAAGGAACGCCAGGGCAGATTTAACTGGAAAAATTTTAAGTTGCCATGTCACATTTGATGCACCCATAGAGTAGGAAACTCCAAAAAAACTGACCCCATTTTGGAAACTATGGGATAAGTTGGCAGTTTTGTTAGTACTATTTTAGGGTACATACGATTTTTGGAAGCTTTATATTACACTTTTTGTGAGGCAAGGTAACAAAAACTAGCAGTTTTGGCATTGTTTTTATTTTTTGTTATTTACAACATTCATCTGACAGGTTAGATCGTGTGATACTTTTATAGAGCAGGTCGTTACGGACGCGGCAATATCTAATATGTATACTTTTTTTATTTATTTAAGTTTTACACAATATTTTTGAAGCACAAAAAAAATCATGTTTTAATGTCTCCATAGTCAGAGAGCTGTAGTTTTTTTACTTTTCGGACGATTGTCTCAGGTAGGGGCTCATTTTTTGTGGGATGAGATGACGGTTTGATTGGTACTATTTTTGGGGGCATATGCTTTTTTGATCGCTTGGTATTACATTTTTTGTGATGAAATGTGACAAAAAATGGCTCTTTTTAGACAGTTTTTATTTTTTATTTTTTAAGGTGTTCACCTGAGAGGAGAGATCATGTGATATTTTTGTAGAGCAGTTTGTTACGGATGTGGAGATACCTAACATGTATACTTATTTTTATTTATTTAAGTTTTACACAATAATATCATTTTTGAAACAAAAAAAATCATGTTTTAGTGTCTCCATAGTCAGAGAGCTGTAGTTTTTTTTTTTTTTGGGCGATTGTCTCAGGTAGGGGCTCATTTTTTGCGGGACGAGATGACGGTTAGATTGGTACTATTTTTGGGGGCATACGCTTTTTTGATCGCTTGGTATTAAATTTTTTGTGATGAAATGTGATAAAAAATGGCTTTTTTTAGATAGTTTTTATTTTTTATTTTTTACGGTGTTCACCTGAGGGGAGAGATCATGTGATATTTTTGTAGAGCAGGTTGTTACGGACGTGGCGATACCTAACATGTATACATATTTTTATTTATTTAAGTTTTACACAATAATATCATTTTTTTAAAAAAAAAATCATGTTTTAGTATCTCCATAGTTAGAGAGCTGTAGTTTTTTTTTGGGCTATTGTCTCAGGTAGGAGCTCATTTTTTGTGGG
>ONZH01013575.1:0-25587 GCA_900303285.1 Rhinella marina
ACTCACCTATTTTTAGAATAGCAAGCAGGGCTGTGGAGTCGGTAAGCCAAAGCCCCGACTCCAACTCTGACTCCGACTCCCTCATACATGGCGCATGTTTAAGTGATAACTTAATAAACAAACTTTGCATAAATCAATAGTACAGATATGTCATGACAAAAAGAGTTTGTAATGTAACTAAATATCTTTTCTCTGAACTTTCAGTATCAGGATTTTCTCTGGGTGCAGCTCACTAAGGGCCTGATGTATGAAAACTGTCTATGTCTAAGACTTTCTTTGTTGCCCATAGCAACCAATCAGAGCTCCCTTTTCATTTCTCCAGAGCACTATATGAAATAAAAGGGGAATACCTAGACAGTTTTCATACATAAGGCCCTAGGTGTTTTACATCAGAGGAAAAGCAAACTAAAACAAAAAGCAATGGGGTAACGCCATCCCTGATCCTCTTTGTGGCCCTGATCATCTTTGGTGAGCTTTTGTGGTGATGTTATATATGTAGGTACTTTGCCTGTATGTTTGGTCTCACTGTGGTTGTAGCCTTTATATCCTGGGACATATAATGGGTGTTTTATGTTATTACATGGCTGCTTGATTTGCGCCACCTTTGGATGGATAGTTACGTGACGCCCTTATATGACCAGGCCTTATACTAACGAGCTCACCACAGTTGTTTATTAATTAGCTCACCATTGTGTTACTTCATGTATTGTATGTACATGCACTACAGGCCATGTGTGGACCAGGGATGGTGTTCTTTCTTGCACTCCTGCCCCCTCCCTTAATACAATAGTTTTATTATCTTGTCTATGTATTTAATAAAGATTGTCATATTTTTATAGCACGTTATTGGCTCCATTTTTGTGTCTTTTGTATAGACATTTGTTTTGGTTAAAACATAAAGCATACAGAGAGAACATGCACTGGACAATTGATTTATGCACAGTTTATTGAAAGTTTAGATATACTAAGAAGTACTTGCCTTAAAGGGTTTTTCTCAGCACATTGATTCACTGGCTGACAGGCAGTTTGCACTCACTCTGTCTCCTCAGGCTGTGGGGGGGTGTCTCCAGCAGTTAGTAGCATATATTATCTTACTCTCACAGAGCAGGAGGTTGTGATCTCTAACACAATTACAGGTAAAGCCATGCTTCTCAGTCCTCACAACACATTTTGCTTACTGCAGGTATTAACTCAGAGCTCAGTCCCATCATTCCGTGGGGGTGAGATCACTCCTGCTCTCAGCCAATAAGATAACAGTCTTTCTGGTCTGCAAGTTACCATAGAAACCTGTGTACAGTGAGTGAACTGTCTATAGTTCATGACTAAAGTAACATCTACTAACCACTGTATTTAGAGAATGTCTTCTTTTAACTGTCCCTTTATGTTGAAAGCTAATCTTTGTAACTAGCGAGAAAACCCCTTTTATCCTGTTTTCTCTAGCAGATCTGAGATGAGTGCAGCCATTCCTTCCCAGTGCCCTTTCCCTCTGATTTGTAGCAGAGGAGTTTCACTTCTGAGCATCTACATGAAGGGCAGCACACAGTCATCTCAACTGAAAGCGTAGATCCTTAGTTCAGGAATAGAACAGACATTTATAGGATGTTTTATCATGTTCCCAAATTCTTATGAAAATATATTCAGCACATACTGCATTGAACTAACTGTACCAATTTATTATATATTTTAGGAGTCGGAGTCGGTCCATTTTATACCGACTCCAACTCCAACTCCACGACTCCGACTCCACAGCCCTGATAGCAAGTATTCTAGATAAGATGTTTCAGGGCCTATCATCCTTTGAATTCAATGTGTTGAAGCATATGTTTCTACTTTGGGTATGTTATTCTTTCTTCTCAGATTGGTAAGAAGTAGAAGTGTTTGTTTCTTTAAAATTACTGAGTCTTTGAAAGATCAATTTCCCTTTTTTTTTTATAACTTTGTTTTGTCTAGTGCTTCAAAATCAACCAAAATCCATCAATACAATGTGTAACATAACCAACTATATAATAGATTAGAGAGATGAAATGTAAACTTACAATACTCCAGCATTAACAAAATTGTCAGAATGCCCATTTAATAAAATAGCTAATTAAAACTGAAGGGAAAATAATAATTAACCCAGATTAATATAGTACATATTGTTAAACATTTTGATGATGTTTTTTATTCACATAAAGAAATCCTGAATTATTCTAGTTTTCACACTGGTTACTTGAGCTGCTGACTGTAGCTCACATTTCAACTGTGTTGAGTAGATTGGGAGGGAAACAACAGAATAATCGAATTATCATAACTGCAAGACACTTATTTTGTTTCTCTTATTGAGAGCACTAAACTAGAAACCATTATTAAAAGATAACATATTTAACCCTTAGACTCCCAGCTCCATACGTGTCTTTAAACATGCCACCCGCTCACAAACACAGCCAACGCAATAGCCATTGAGTATTTGCTGTTTCAAACAACTGAGGTCCGCAGCTAATGTCTGCAACTAGCAATAATGCCGAACTAAGGCATTTAACCCTTTAGATGTCATGGTCAATTGAGACCATGGCTTCTAAAAAACGAAAACCTCACAGTTGCAGGTTAGGACCTGCTTGCTCGTGTGATGCTCAGGGAAGCTGGTCCTTGGTTCTAATGCACTGAGTCTCTGTGAAGAGACCCATCGTATTAAAGTTGCAGTTCTTATGGAGGCCTGCTGGTGGCAGGCCAACATAGAATAACCACAAATAGACCTTTACTACTGGAGCTTATTGTAACTTCCTAGAGAAAAAAAAAAAAAGTATAAAAATTTCAAATCACCTCCCAATCCCAAGAATAAAAAAAAAACACATTATAAAAAATAAACATTATGGACATTGCTGCATCTGAAAACGCTTGTCCTATTAAAATATATATAAAAAAATGTATGCCATACAGCAAATGGCATAACGGAAAAAAAAAATAAAACTATACAAATGTAGTATCTTTGTAATGGTACTGACCCAGAGAATGAAGGGCACAGGTCAGTTTTGCTACATAGGGAACGCTGTACGGACAAAACCCATAAAACAATTGTGGAATTGCGTTTTTTCCATCCCATTTGGAATTTTTTTCCTGCTTCCCACTATATTGTATGCCATATTAAATAGTGGCATTTTTTACAGTACAACTTGTCCGCCAAAAAAACAAGCCATTATATGGCTATGTGAATGGAAAAATAAAAAAGTTATGGCTCTGTGGAAAAATCAAAAAGCAAAAATGAAAAAACCTCTGTTATTCAAGGGGTTAATGACAGATGACTGCTTATTTGTTTTGTTGAAGGCCTAGATAATGCAGAATAGTAACCGTATACACTACTTATACAGTGGCATGCAAACGTTTGGGTACCTTTGGACAAAATTACTGTTACTGTGAACAGTTAAGCAAGTTGAAGATGAAATGATCTCCAAAAGGCTTAAAAGGGTATTCCCATCTCACAAATGTAGTTTGTATAATTAGATATAGCCATACCAATATTATTACTAATAGAATGTATTTATATAATATGCACTGTTTTGAAGATTTCCCTATTTGTATATCCATTGTCCCACACACATCAGTCCGGCCGCTGCCCCTAGTTACGGCCACCGCAGCCATGTAGTAGTGGTGGCCGGCTTGCTCCTTTTCAAACCCTCTCTGGGGTAACTGCTGTATTGTGAACACAAATTGTATGAGCATGCGGAGACACATCTTAGGGTACTTTCACATCTGTGTTTTGGACGCTACCAGTCCAAAATGCAATGGTCAGGATCCGTCCAAAACGCAGACTTTATAAACGGATCCTGCTCCATAGAGATGAATTGATCTTGGAACAGGATCTGTTTCTCTGTGTTTTGGAAGCGCAGACAAAAATGCTACAACCCTAAGATGTGTCTCCGCATGCTCATGCAATATTCGTTTACAATACAGCAGTTACCTCAGAGCGGGTTTGAACAGGAGCAGACCAGCCACTACTACTACATGGCCACAGTGGTCATAACTAGGGGCAACAGCCTGACTGATATGTGTGGGACAATGGATATACAAATAGGCAAATCTTCTAAACGGTACATTTTATATAAATACATTCTATCAGTAATAATATAGGTATGGCTATATCTAACTATACAAACCACATTTGTGAGATGGGAATAGCCCTTTAAAGTTAAAGTTGACACACACTTTTCAACATTTAAAGTAATATCAGTCTTTTAGTTTGGATTTGTAAAATTTTAGAGTAAAAAAAGGAAAGGAGCACCTTGTAAAAGTATGGGTTCCCAATGAGATTTGCGCGCTCAGATAACTTTAATAGATCTCTCAGACCTTAAATACCCTGTTATCATGAGGAAAGGCTAGGTAATCCAG
The DNA here is from genome assembly GCA_900303285.1 of Rhinella marina. Taxonomy (NCBI): domain Eukaryota; kingdom Metazoa; phylum Chordata; class Amphibia; order Anura; family Bufonidae; genus Rhinella; species Rhinella marina. Next base: position 4,366 of record ONZH01013575.1, read on the forward strand.
ATTTCAAGCTTTATAAATACCCAAACTCCTCTAACAGTGCCCTAAAGCAATGGTATCTTCTAAGCAGCTGCTTAACACTCTGAAAATGAAAATGGTTGAGGCACACAAAGTAGGGGAAGGCTATAAGAAGTTTTCAGCAAAGCGTTTCCATTTCCTCAGTTCGAAAAGTAATTAAGAAATGGCAGTTAAAAGAAACAGTGGAGGTCAAAAGAAGGTTTGGAAAACCAAGACAAATTTCTGAGACAGCTGCTCGTAGGATTGCTAGGAAAGCATATCAGAACCACTGGTTAACTGTAAAATACCTTCAGGAAGATTTAGCAGACTCTGGAGTTGAGGTACAACGTTCTACTGTTCAATGACACCTGCACAAATATGGCCTTCAAATTCAGTGTCAGACGTTTCCAAAAGAAAATCTAAACAAGTCCAGTGGACCAATGAGGTTAAAATATAACTCTTTGGCCACAATGAGCAAAGGAATGTTTGGGGAAAAAAGGGCACAGAATTTCATGAAAAAAAATTACCTCTTTCCACCTCCAAGGAAATGTGACAACAATATTTTTTCTTTCAGTTAAAACTAGATAGCGACGCATATCTTTATTCTATTTCCAGAACATGATTATAGGGGGAAACAATCTTTCCTGATCTGTTCTTAACAGTATTCAGAAAGCATTAAAAAAAATGCTTTACGGCAGCCCCCTGGGTAATAGGCACAATGGTCAGAAGGGGACTTCATTAACTTCTATGGGAGAATTTTCTAGGCAAGCTCTGTGACCTGTACTGAGGTCAGGAGGTAGCTGATATGCTGAGATGTCACCTATTGTGAATAGTGTATCCTGTGTTGTCTGTACACAGAAGTGATATTATGAGGCTGTAATGATAAGAACATACCTGCGGTAAAGTGATCAGTGCAGACCAAGAAGAGACCTCTATTATTAGGCTTAGTGGCCAGTGTGAAAACTGCAGGATTTATGGTTTTTGTTTAACCTCTTCCCATCTGGCCATTTACACCCTTCCTGACCAGGTCTAATTTTGCAAATCTGACATGTGTTACTTCATGTGGTAATAACTTTGGAACACTTTTACTTATCCAAGCGATTCTGAGACTGTTTTCTCGTGACACATTGTACTTCAAGTTAATGGTAAATTTGAGTCGATAAGTTTTAATTTTATTTATAAAAAAATCCAAAAGTTAACGAAAATTTGAAAAAATTCACTGTTTTCTAAATTTGAATCTCTCTGCTTTTAAGGCCTCTTTCACACGAACGTTGTGTTTTGCGGTCCGCAAATTGCAGATCCGCAAAAAAAACGGATGGCGTCCGTATGGCATCCGTATTTTTTGTGGATCCACTGTAACATTGCCTATCCTTGTCCGCAAAACGGACAAGAATAGGACATGCTCTATTTTTTTTTGCGGGCCACGGAACGGAGCAACGGATGCGGACAGCACACGGTGTGCTGTCCGCATTTTTTGCGGGCCCATAGAAATGAATGGGTCCGCATTTTTCATGTGAAAAATGCGGATCGGAGCCCGCAAAAACAACGTTCGTGTGAAAGAGGCCTAAGACAGATAGTGATAAACCATAAAATCCTTTTTAATTTACATTCCCCATATGTCTACTTTATGTTGGCATCATTTTGGTAGTGTCATTTTATTTTTTTAGGACAGTAGAAAGTTTAGAATTTTAGACGCAATTTTTGCAACTTTTTTAAGGACCAGTTCAGTTCTGAAGTCAGTTTGTGAGGCTTACATAATAAAAACAACCCATAAATTACCCCATTTTAGAAACTACATCCCTCAAACTATTCAAAACTGGTTTCATAAATGTTGTTAACCCTTTAAGTATTCCACAGGAATTAAAGCAAAATAGATGTAAAATTTCAAATTTTCACTTTTTTTTTGCAGATTTTCCATTTTAATCATTTTTTTCCTGTAACACATCAAGGGTTAACAACAAAACAAAAGTCAATATTTATTACCCCGATTCTGCAGTTTGCAGAAACACCCCACATGTGGTCGTAAACTGTTATTTGGGGATACGCCAGGGCTCAGAAGGGGAGGAGCAGCATCTGCATTTTCTAACATGGAATTTTTTGTCATGGTTTTTAGGAGCGATACCTTTTTAATTTTTTTGTGGACTGAGCTGCAGGAGGTCTTATTTTTTGTGGGACAAGCTGTGCTTTTTATTGGCACCATTTTGGGGTACATCCGGCTTTCTGATCACTTTTTAATCTAATTTTTGGAAGGTTAACTAAAAAAAAAAAGCAGTTTAGGGGCATTTTTCTATATTTTATTTTACACCGTTCACTTGATGTGGTAGATCATGTGATATTTTTGTAGAGCCAGTTGTTACGGACGCAACAATACCAAATATGTCTATTTTTTTTTTTTTTGGCGTTTTACACAATAAGAGCATTTTTAGAAAAAAATCATGTTTTTGTGTTGCAATTTTTTAAGAGCCATTTTTTTTCCATTTTTCTGGCTATGATCTTGTGTGGGGGATCATTTTTTGCGGGATGAGGTGACGTTTTTATTGATATCATTTTGGGATGCATACGACTTTTTGATTGTTTGATATTACGTTTTTTGGTAGGAAACAAAAAAAATCTGTTTTGGCATAATTTTTATTAGATTTTTTTTACTTAGTTCACTTGATGGGGTAGATCATGTGATATTTTTATAGAGCCGGTCGTTTTGGACGTGGTGATACCAAATATGTCTATTTTATTTATTTATTTTTTATTTGTAACATTTTTTTAATGACATATTTGGGTGAAAATTATTTTTTTTATATGTGATTTTTTTTTAATATAATACTCTATTTTTTTTTCATTATTTTTTTTATTTTTTATTTTACACTTTGTGTCCCCCATAAGGTCATACAAGACCTCAGGGGGACATTTAACTTCACTTATTTATTTATTTATTTTTTACACTTGATTTCTCCTGTAACTGGAGCTGACATAGTAGCCCCAGTTACAGGGGAAATACATCCTCAGAGAGGCTGTACAGCATAATACTATGCTGTACAGCCCCAGTGCAGGGCTAATCGGGTCTATGAGAGACCCGGCAGCTTCTGCACGCTCCCGGCCTTGGCGATCACGTGACCGCCGGGCCGGAACAGGAAGCGCAATAGCGCTTCCTGCTCTGTATACACAGCGCTCGGTGAGGGAACCCTGGGAATGGTCCCTGCCTTCTCTTTGGGGTACCCTGCTGTCACTGACAGAAGGTACCCCACTGTGCAGCTGCACGATTAGCGTGCAGCTGCTATTTCTGAATGGACGTTTAGAAACATCCATTCAGAAATAGACAACCACTTCATGGACGTTTATATACTATGGGCGGACGTGAAATGGTTAAATACAGATATTGGCAGGAAACTTAAAAATATCCTGAAAACTTCTTAAAAAACACATTTCCTTTAAGCATTGGGGTGGATCAAGCATTCTTTAGGTTTGTGTTTCAGCCATTGGCACAGAAAACTTTTCACGACTAGGAGGAATGGATTCAATGAAATTCCAGCAAATTCTGGAAGCAAACATAACACTAGTAAAAAAAGCTGAAGTTGAAAAATAGGATGGCTTCTACAAATGGATAGTGATCCTAAGCACAGTTCAAAATCCACAATGGGCTACCTCAAAGGGTGCAAGATGGAGGTTTTACCATGGCCCTTACAGTCCCCTCATCTGAACATCATTGAGAATCTTTGGGTAGACCTCAAAAGAGCAGTGCATGCAGGACGGCCGAGGAATCTCTCTCACAGAACTAGAAGACTTTTGTAAGGGAGAATGGATAAAAATCAAGAATTTAAAGACTATTGGCTGTCTACACAAAGCATTTCAAGCTGTGATACTTGGCAAAGGGAGGGGGGACTACTAGGTACTAACCAAGCAGGGTGTCCATAATTTTGCTTTGGGCCCTTTTCCTTTTTTGAAAATGTAAAAGATGAAAATAATTATTTTATGCATAAAGTACAAAGGGAATGTGCCATCTTTTAAGAGGAGCTGCCACCTCTCCAGACATGGCTGTTTTAGTAAATATTTGCATTCCCAATATATGCCACTTCTGCAGCATATATTCGTATGACTTTATGTTGTTCCACTGAAAGTATAAAACACATTGTTCTCTTCTACACCTTTACATCTAATTAATTAAAAAAAAAAAAAAAAAATATATATATATATATATATATATATATATATATATATATATATCTTAAATAAATAAATTCTTGATATCAAAATGAAGATATTGCCATTCATACAATAATGAACCTTTGGGTTGCCAGATGAAATGGAATACATTTGCTAATAATGTGCATAATTCTAATCTACTGGTATCATAGCAGCACATAAGCTAATTTTAAAAGGCACATAATCTCCATTTTTTCCCTTTTTTCCAACTATGTCATTTTTTTAAAACTTTCCTCTAGAACAGCATAGTTTAAACCTTCACTACAAGTTTTCAGATTGCTGTTTTTAGGGAAAACAAATGTAACAGCTTTGCCAAAAACATTAAAGCTAATTCGCTAATTCATCTCTTCCATAAGTCCCTAGAGGTCATGGATAAGCTACAAGAGGTAGACGGGAGAAGAACTCTCGTGGTTTAGCAGAGGTCAATGGGACAAGTGACTTTTAAATAATTCATCTAAAGATGCCTCACTACATTTCTCTCATGGCATACAGATTTATGGTGTAGACATTCCCCGCCTATAATAATGTGTTACAATTAGAGGTGAGCGAGCATACTCGTCCGAGCTTGATATTCGTTCGAGTATTAGGGTACTCGTAAGTGCTCGCTACTCGGACGAGTATCTCGCCATGCTCGAGGAAATGGCATCTCCCGCCTTTTGAATTTTTGGAGGCTATAAACTCAGCCAATCACAAGCCAGGAGACTCTGCGGTACACCCAGCATCACGTGGGGCCCTTACATGTCAATAGCAGGGGTTGGCTGGCCTGATCAGGTGACCCTGGAATATACTAGTGACTGCCCGCGGTGCTCGGCTCAGTCGCTGCCTGGATGCCGTTAGGGACAGATCTGCAGTATGATACAGGGAGAGTGTTAGGGTGTTCTACTAGATTTGTGTTAGGCAGGAGTGATTCTAAAAGAACCCGACAGCCCTTGTTAGGGCTACAAGACCCTTTTTTTTTATCTGCTTGTGGCTGGGCTTGCTGGCACTAGTAGTGCAGCTACCGCCATATTTGCAGCATTTTGCAGGGAGACTGGAAAAAGTTTATTTTTTGGCTCTCAGTGACACACATCCATTTCAAACAGCTAAGTGGGACAATTTTTTTGTGTTTAATTGAAATAGGCACAGTCTGCAGAAGATTTTTTCTGTCTAACTGATAGATAGTGGAAGTCACAGTACATAATCCTTTTGTTTGTTCTCAGTGATACAAATCCATTTCATACAGCTGTGTGGAACCATTCTGTGTGTCACAGTTCAGCTGGCCAGTCACCACAAACCACAATCCGTATTTTCTGTCCAGGTGACCCATACTGTACGTCACGTAATCAAATACGGTCTTTTGCTCTCACTGATACAGCTACATTAGAAAAATCTGAGTGCGACATTTTTCTGGGTTGCAGTGAAAATAGCCACAGTCAGCAGGGGCTGATTTTGCTCTCTGATATATTCTGCATGTCACGTAAACAAAAAAAAAAAACTTTGTTTTTTTTTTTTAATATCAGTGATACAAATCAATTTCATACAGCTGTGTGGAACCATTCTGTGTGTCACAGTTTAGCTGGCCAGTCAACACAAACCACAATCCGTATTTTCTGTCCAGGTGACACATTCTGTATGTCACGTAATAAAATACGGTCTTTTGCTCTCAGTGATACAAATCCATTTCATACAGCTCAGTGGAACAATTCTGTGAGTTACAGTCCAGCACCTCAGTCTGCACAGACCACAATCCGTTGTTTCTGTGTAATTGATTTATACTGCACGTCACGCAAAAAAAATACGTTTTTTTGCTCTCAGTGATACAAATCCATTTCATAAAATCCTTTCTTTCTCTTTAACTGATCTATACTAAACGTCACTTTTAAAAATACGTCTTTTTCCTTTCTTTCTATCTCTCCAAACTATTTTTCCGGATAGGTGACGTATACGGTATTAAACTGAGAAGAATACATAAAACACATGCCCCACTTGATCACTTTCATAGTTGACAACCGTACCTAAATTGACAGCCACAGCCATACAGGGCCACGCTAAATTTTTCCTGTGCTCTACCTGCTACCGTCGTGTAGCTCGGTCAATGTGTAGTCACAGCCATACAGGGCCACGCTAAATTTTTCCTGTGCTCTACCTGCTACCATCGTGTAGCTCGGTCAATGTGTAGTCACACCCATACAGGGCCACGCTAAATTTTTCCTGTGCTCTACCTGCTACTGTCGTGTAGCTCGGTCACTCTGACCGAGTCTGACCCTGGGGCCGCTCATGTACTGCCCACTTGGAGGATTGCGGGGCCTACCTCGGTCACGGTTTCTCAGACTTACTATGCCTCTTCCTCCAACCCCTCCTCCTCCTTCGAATTACCATCCGTGCTTCACCTCCTGCTACCTCAGTCTAACTCAGTCACTCTGTTGTCACCGCCATGCTGCGTCAGGCTAAATTTTTGGGTGGCTCACCTGCTACCTCATCTAACTTGGTCACTTGTTGGTGTCACCGCCATGCTGTGTCAGGCTTATGCCTGCATCGTGTGGCTGGGGATAGGAGAGCAGTGCCAGCATGGGCATGGGTGATGGACCTTCGTTGCACCTAGTTGGGTGCTTCCTTAACATGTGATGGGCATGTGCCTCGCTTTTCTTGGCCTGGGTGAGCACAATTGCCATGAGGGTAACCACCAGGGTGTTGCAGGAGAATTTGGGGTAATGGTGGGATTAGGCAGCCTCAGAGGCATCCATGCATGCTGCCCCTGCTGTTTCCTGTCCATTTCCGTGGTGTTTCCATCATTTTCTAATGTTTCCAGGTTTTCACCCAGCCTTCCCTAGGCAGAGCCTTGGTCCCCTGCAAAAAATGCTCGAGTCTCCCATTGACTTCAATGGGGTTCGTTACTCGAAACGAGCACCCGAACATCCGGAAAAGTTTGTCTCGAATAACGAGCACCCGAGCATTTTAGTGCTCGCTCATCTCTACTTACAATGTTAAAAGCTATTCACCATCTTTCAGGTTTTAAGCCATAAAATAATATGGAATGTGGAATGTGGCTAATCACACCATTCATTCCCCCCCCCAGGAGTAGACTGATCATATTTCCCGCCAGGGAAGGGAAGTGTTAGCTAGGACTGTGAGGAGTGAGGAACCACCTTCTATTGCTCTTGCTCCAAGGGCCAACTCATCTGTGAGACCACTACCCCTGAAAAACTTCAAAGGCAAAATTAAAGATATTGTGCAAATACTACATGGTTACAGTCAGCAGAGTAACCAGCAATCATAACTATCCAAAATGTGCTGCAGGTGAGGGACTATAGCTCAGAAAACCACCACCTTAGGCCACATCCAGGCCAGGCCAACTCAAAAAGCCACAGATGCCAGCTTTCTTTCAGTTGATAGCCTAAGTTCAGGGGAGAAACATCAGCAAGATAGCATATCAGAAGTGCCATCATCTGTCACTTTGCTAGCCACCATACCTCATCGTCTGCGATGTACAACAAGTTATACAGTATTTTGAACTTAGTAAAGACTGCACGATTTTAGACTGCGCTGATCCTAAGGGAGCAACAGCCTGAGGAAGCACACACATCATTTTATCAGGGCCTCTACCAATCCCATCCTCTGCACTGGCTCCTCAGGGGTTCACTGAAGTTGATGACAATTATTAGGCTTTTTTTATGATATAGGTAACAAGTATTCTCCCAGTCCTTGAGTTACTAAGGATCTTGGGTATTAGAGATTAGCCACCTTCTTTCTTTCAAATTGTCTTTTTATTGAGTGAAAACAAAAATGACATAAGACAGGAGGAACAGTATCCAGATAGTACAATATTGTTCATAGATATATATATACGTCACGCAGGACGTCATTATGGCATAAACATAGTAGACAAAAGGAACAAAATGGGTAAAGATAGAAAGTTACAATACAAGGTGCTAAGGTATTAAGTGGTGATGTTCCTCCTGAGTCAGTCGCATTAACATATAAGGTAACAGTTATTTGTATATAGAACAATAGAAAAGGTTTTATTTTCAAAATTCCTTACTTGAGGGTATATACAGAAATTCAACTTGGTAAGACAAATAGGGGGGGGGGGTGTTGGCTGGTATGATAAGTTATTTGCCTTAGGTCAGTTTGAGAACATGGGCATACTGATGTTGTATTATTGAATATGTAATGGATAGTTCAAATCCTTTTCCCAGGATCTAATGAAAGAGGATTCCTTTAGGTTTCCCAATTGGACGTGTAAGATAGTGTGGTAGAAATAAGAGAGGAGTTTTCTGAGAGGTTTAGTCTGTTGAATTATGGATTCAAATTTTGACATAGGGGCATCAAAGTCCTGTGATCCGATGTATGTTTTGAGTGAGTGTTTAAGGGACGACTACGTTATAAAGTTAAGTGTGGGGTTGTTAAGGATTTTCCTAGTTTCATCAAGGGTAGGAATTAAGCCCTCAGAAAGGAGAGACCGTAGTGGCATATTGTAGTTAGGTGAATGTGATATGTCTAAATTAAGAACATCTCTTATTTGAAGCAAAGAAGATCCCTTGGGGGAAAACTTGTGTATAGTGTTGTATTTTTGTCATATGTTCCATGTGGGTGAGTGAGTAGGTTGGGAATGGTTAATTGGCAGGAGGTGGTTTGTTCCCACAATATCAAGTTTCTGATTAACATGTTTGTAAGTGACAAAAGGGATGGCTTGGTAGGGAAGGTTTGCTTGTTTGCTGATGACACAAAAGTGTGTAATAGGGTTGATGTTCCAGGAGGTGTCGGTAATATGGAGAATGATTTATCTTTATTAGATAAGTGGTCAAAACAATGGAAACTGCAGCTCAATGTTTCTAAATGTAAAATAATGCACTTGGGGAGAAGAAACCCTCTATCTGAGTATCGTATTGGCAGTTCTATGCTAACAAAGACCTCAGAAGAGAAGGATTTGGGGGTAGTCATCTCTGACAGCCTCAAAATGAGTAACCAATGCAGCCGGGCGGTAGGGAAAGCAAATCGTATGCTTGGCTGCATAACTAGAGGTATAACAAGCAGAAAGAGGGAGATTGTGATCCCTCTGTATAGAGCTCTAGTGAGACCACATCTGGAATACTGTGTTCAATTCTGGAGACCTCACCTGCAAAAGGATATTGCTAAAATAGAAAGGGTCTAAAGAAGAGCTACAAAAATGGTGGAAGGTCTAAAGCATAGAACTTATCAAGAAAGACTCCGAGTTCTTAATATGTATAGTATGGAGGAAAGAAGAGAAAGCAGGGACATGATTGAAACTTTTAAATATGTTAAAGGACTGAATAAAGTTCAGGAGGGAAGGGTTATTAAATAAGAAACAGAACACAAGAACAAGGGGGCACAATCTGAGGTTAGTTGGGGGACAAATCAAGAACAACATTAGAAAATATTATTTCACTGAAAGAGTAGTAGAAGCTTGGAACAAACCAAGGTGGTCTTTTTCTGCCGTCAATCTTCTATGTTTCTATGTTTCTATTTGTGATAAGTTTTCATAACCCAGTATTTTTGTGCAGGTTGGCGTAGCCAGTCTACTACTCTGGTTAAGTGCACTGCGTCGTAATATGCTCTAATATCTGGTAGGCCCAAACCTCCAAGTGCTCTGGTTCTAGTGAGTGTAGAGTATGCTATTCGGGGTCTCTTTAGTTTCCAGATGAATAAAAAGAAAGTTTGCTTTATCTCTTTAAAGAAGGGAGGGGGAATATGTATAAGAAGCGATTGGAACAGGTATGTCAGTTTGGGAACTATTAGGCTGGAGATCAGGTTCTTTCTCCCAATCCAGGAGGAGAATGGCAAGTTCCAGGATTGTAGAGTGTGTTTGATTTGCTTTAGTAGAGGTACATAGTTCAGGTGGAAGAGATCTGGTAGTTGTCGGGATATGTGGATACCTAGGTATTTTAAGGTAGGTGGAGACCAGTCAAACTGTGTTTGAGAACGTAGTCTAGTAACCATATGTGAATGTGTGAATGTAGAGAGATATTGAGTATTTGCGATTTAGACATGTTGATTTTGAAGCCTGATATCAGTCCAAAGGTTTCAAAAATGGGTTGTAGATGTGCAAGAGAATGGGTAGGGTCTTGCAGAATAAAAAGGAGGTCGTCAGCAAAGGCAGCTACTTTATGTTCTCTACCGACACATTGGATTCCTTGGATGTTTGGACATGCACGTATTTTTTGGAGGAGAGTTTCTACGGTGAGGACAAAGAGAAGGGTTGAGAGTGGGCATGTCACGCTCTGGTGTGGGGGGAATATTCCACACCAAGTGCAGGAGGAAGAGAGGGGAAAGGAAATGGGATTAGGTCTGGAACTAGTGAAGGCAGATGGTCACCTCCTATTGAAACCCTGACTCCAGTCCTGGATTACTAACAGTATGAACAGGCCTAGAAGGTAGGCAAGTTCATACGCTGGAAACCTGGGACCCTAACTGTCCCTGAAGGACCCTGAAGCCAGTGACTGGAATGAGAGAAACTGTTCCTCCACCAACCTGGATGAACAGTAGTCTACCCTCAGGCCCAAACACAAAGACACAGGGAAGATATACACAAATAAACGAAAGGGAAAGAAGACACTTAACTTTCCTGAAGATAATGGCAGCAAAGGAATCTCCACAGAGAAACACACACAGCAGACCACAGACACCACAGAAAGTATAAACCGCACAGCATGGTGGGAGAAGCAATACTAAATAGACAAAGATAATTGATAAAACACCTACACCTGAAGGGAGAGGGTGTGGTGAATTCCAGCAACAAAACAACCAAAGGAGAACCTGTCAGTTTAACCCACGGGTTGCCAATCTTACAGACCTCCTGATACCTGTCGCAGGAATGTCAGTGACAGTACCCCCTCTTCTGCGGGTGGCCTCCGGACACCCACAACCAACTTTATCCGGATGAGACTGGTGAAAAGCTTTCACCAAACGACTGGCATTCATGTCAGATGCCGGTACCCATGTCCTCTCCTCTTGTCCATAACCCTTCCAGTGAACAAGATACTGAAGAGATCTATGGAGAACTCGAGAGTCAATAATCTTGGCGATTTGGAATTCCAAACTGTCCACCATGACAGGTGCGGGTGGTAAGGGAGATGGCTCCAATGGTTCAACATATCTCTTCAACAAAGATCTGTGAAACACATTATGAATTTTCAGGGTCTGAGGAAGTTCAAGACGAAATTCTACAGGATTAATGATGGCAGTGATCTTATATGGACCAATAAATCTTGGACCCAACTTCCAAGATGGAACTTTCAACTTAATGTTTCTTGCGGACAGCCACACAGAATCACCCACTCTTAGGTCCGGACCATTCATACGTTTCCTGTCAGCCACACGTTTGTACTTGTTGCCCATATTTATTAAGTTATTTTGAATTTTCCGCCATATAGATGACAATGATGACTAAAGACGTTCTTCCTCAGGGATACCAGAAGTATCTGAACCAGAAAATGTGCAAACTGCGGGTGAAACCCATATGCCCCAAAAAACGGCAACTTGCCAGTGGACTCCTGTCTACGATTGTTTATGGCAAACTCCGCCAGAGACAAAAACGAGGACCACTCCTCCTGTTTCTCAGAGACAAAACAACTCAAGTAAGTCTCCAGACTCTGTTTAGTACACTCCGTCTGTCCATTCGACTCAGAATGAAAAGCCGAAGAGAAGGACAGTTGTACCCCCAGACAAGTACAGAATGACTTCCAGAATCTGGACAAAAACTGAGATCCACGATCCGAGACCATGTCAGTGGGAATGCCATGGAGTTTCACAATATTGTCAATAAACACTTGTGCAAGTGTTTTAGCATTAGGCAGGCCAGGTAAAGCAATAAAGTGCGCCATTGTACTAAAACGATTAACTACCACCATAATAAGTGTCTTTCCAGATGAATAAGGCAGGTCAGTGATAAAGTCCATAGACAAAGGAGTCCATGGTCTGGACGGGATGGGCAACGGAAGTAGGGGTCCAGAAGGTCGAGTATGTGTCACCTTAGTGCATGCACAAACACTACAGGCCGACACAGTCCTCAACACAATTACGCAGGCCTGGCCACCAGAATCTAAGAGAGATAAGTTCGACAGTGGATTTACTCCCAGGGTGTCCCGCAAGCACCGTACAGTGATGTTCCTCAAACACCTTATGACGCAATTCAGATGGAATAAACAATTTCCCAGGGGGGCAAGACTCCGGTGTGTCTCCCTGGGCCTCTAACACCTTAACCTCAAGATCAGGGTAAAGAGTGGATATCACCACCCCTTCTGACAAAATAGGACTCGGATGTTCAAAATCACCACCTCCGGGAAAACTACGTGACAAAGCATCCGCCTTGACATTCTTAATCCCAGGACGATACGTGACAATGAAATTGAATCTGGGGAAGAAGAAAGACCATCTGTTTGCCTCGGGTTAAGTCATTTAGCCGACTCCAGGTAAGCCAGATTTTTGTGATCAGTGAATACCGTGATAGGGTGAATTGCCCCTTCCAACCAATGACGCCATTCCTCAAAAGCCAACTTAATGGCCAGTAACTCTCTGTTACCCACATCGTAATTTCTCTCCACAGCAGAGAGTTTTTTCGAGAAAAAGGCACACGGGCGCCATTTACCTGGTGACAGACCCTGTGACAAAACTGCTCCTACCCCCACCTCGGATGCGCCAACCTCCACAATGAAAGGTTGTGACACATCTGGCTGCACCAATATAGGGGCAGAAGAAAAGTGCTCTTTCACAGCGGAAAAGGCTTGCAATGCTGCATCAGACCACACTGAGACATCCGTCCTTTCCTAGTCATGTCAGTTAAGGGTTTATCTATTGTCCAATAGTTCTTGATAAATTTTCGGTAATAGTTAGTGAACCTCAAAAACCGCATAAGAGTCTTCAAATTTTCAGGTCGATCCCAGTCCAAAACAGCACGGACTTTCTCTGGATCCATACGAAAACCTGAAGATGACAGGTATCCTAAGAATTGCTCCTCTTGTACAGCAAAAACACATTTCTCTAATTTTGCGTCCAATTTGTTGTCTCTTAAGATCTGCAACACCTGTCTAACGTGATCCTGATGTGTCACCATATCTGGAGAATAGAGTAGTATGTAATCCAAATACACGACTACAAACCTCCCCACAAGATGATGAAATATGTCATTAACAAAATGCTGGAAGACAGCAGGAGCATTGGTCAACCCAAAAAGCATGACCAGGTTCTCAAAGTGGCCCTCAGGAGTGTTAAAAGCCATCTTCCATTCTTCCCTTTCCTTGATCCTGACCAGATTATATGCCCCCCTTAAGTCCAACTTGGAGAACACCTTGGCATCAGCAATCTGGTTAAACAAATCAGGATTCAAAGGAAGGGGGTAAGGATCACTGACAGTAATTTGATTGAGTTCACGGAAATCCAGACATGGCCTGAGAGTTCCATCCTTTTTCTTTACAAAGAAAAAGCCTGCTGCCACTGGAGATTTGGAAGGTCTTATGTGTCCTTTAGCCAAACTCTCAGCAATATATTCTTTCATGGCCGTTCTCTCAGGTCCAGAAAGGTTATACAGCCTAGATTTGGGCAATTTTGCTCGGGGAATAAGATTGATATGATAGTCATATTCCTGATGTGGGGGTAAATCCTGGCATCCCCCTTCAGAAAATACATCAGCGAAATCAGATATAAAAGAGAGTAATATCTTAGTGGTTAAAGCGAAAAAAGATGTATTAAGGCAATTGTCAATGCAATAATCACCCCAATCCACAATCTGTCTAGTATGCCAGTCAATGGTCGGATTATGTTTGCTTAACCACGGTAAACCCAGCACCATAGAAGCAGGAAGACCTTCCAACACAACACAAAATTAGTTCCTGATGAAGTTCACCCACTCTTAATCTGATATCATGCACCATCTGAGACAAACACTTCTGAGATAGAGGTGCAGAATCAATAGCAAACACAGAAATCTTCTTCTCTAATGCACTCGGAGAAAATCCATGCATACGGACAAAGTGAGCATCGATCAGGTTCACCCCTGCCCTGCTGTCGATAAACACGTCAGTTCTCACAACCTTTGACTCTAGCGCCACCTTGGCAGTCAGGAGAAAACGGGTACTACAGGATGAAAAATGCACAATGTCTCACCACCCACCCCTCCAAGAGTGAGATGGGAATTTAATGCCCCCTTTCCTTTCTTCTCTTTTAGAGACTGAATGCATGGACATGCCTTGACAGAGTGTCCTTTCTGTCCGCAGAAAAAACACACTCCCTTTTTATTCCCAGAAGGCTTAAAAGTGGAAGCAGTAGTAGCTCCCCCGAACTGCATGGGTTCGTCCCTAGACATCAAACCAGGAGTATCTTTACCCAAAGTGTCATAGGAAGACAATACACTCCTGAGAGTGGGGCCCCTAGATCTCTCTCAGACGTCTATCCATGCGTACAGCAAGAGTCATAGAGGCTTCCAAAGACACCGGAGTCTCATGAAAGGCAAAGCGTCCTTTAGCCCTTCAGATAATCCTTGACAAAACTGACCACGAAAAGCCAGATTGTTCCATTCAGTATTCGTAGCCCACCTCCGAAACTCAGAGCAATAAATTTCAACAGAGCGCTCACCCTGCCGAAGGTCACATACAGTAGCTTGGTCTCAGCCAGGGAGATGTGATCCGAGTCATCATAGATAAGCCCCAATGCCTTGAAAAATTCATCTACCGACTGGAGAGACTGCGATCCGGTCGGCAGAGAAAAGGCCCATGACTGTGCATCACTCTTGAGCAACGAGATCACCATACCAACTCTCTGTTCCTCATTACCAGAAAAATGTGGACGCAACCTAAAGTACATTTTGCACGCCTCCCTGAACAAAATGAAGTTATCACATCCCCCAGAGAATCTATCAGGGAGAGCAACTTTAGGCTCCAGACAGGCCTGGCAACCACCACCTCCGGGACCAACAGCCTGTGGTCTCTGAATCTGGGTGACGGTCGTGCGGAGGTCAGCTACCTCCAAACAGAGACCCTGTAGCTGTCCTGCCAGTGCAGTAATTGGGTCCATGTCTGCACAAAAATGGACAAAATGACAATTTTGGGCGGTTTATAATGCCACGCTCTGGTGTGGGGGGAATATTCCACACCAAGCGCAGGAGGAAGAGGGGGAAAGGAAATGGGATTAGGCCTGGAACTAGTAAAGGCAGATGGTCACCTCCTATTGAAACCCTGACTCCAGTCCTTTCTTACTAACAGTATGAACAAGCCTAGAATGTAGGTGAGTTCAGCGCTGGAAACCTGGGACCCTAACTTTCCCTGGAGGACCCTGAAGCCAGTGACAGGAATGAGACAAACTAGACGAACAGTAGTCTCCCCTCAGGCCCAAACACCAAAACAGGAAAGATATACACAAATAAACGAAAGGGAAAGAAGACACTTAACTTTCCTGAAGATAATGGCAGCAAAGGAATCTCCACAGAGAAACACCACACCAGACCACAGACACCACAGAAAGTATAAACCGCACAGCATGGTAGGAAAAGCAATACTAATATAGACAAACATAATAAAACACCTACACCTGAAGGGGAAGGGTGTGGTGAATGCCAGCAACAAAACAACCAAAGGAGAACCTGTCAGTTTAACCCACGGGTTGCCAATCTGACAGACCTCCTGATACCTGTCGCAGGAATGTCTGTGACAGGGCATCCTTGCCTTGTCCCATTAAAAATATTAAATGGTTTGGAAAATTGACCATTGACTGCTATCTGTGCTGAGGAGCCTGAATACATCGTAAAGATCGCATCAATAAATTTGACTGGGATGTGGTATTTCAGAAGGGCTTGCCTAATATCAGTGGCGTAACTACAACTAACTGGGCCCCACAGCAAATTTTTGAATGGGGCCCCCACATAAACTTCCTCGCAACCCCGAACTCACATGCAACCCTCACTCTTGTGGCTAGTCAAGATTGAGCTCTCCCAGACAAGGCCTGACAGCCGCTCCATCCGCTTTCTATAGTGTCACTGTATATAATGTCATTATATAATACTGTTGAGGGGGGCCTGACAATAAAATCTTTTAGTCTCCCTCCTGAGGGGGCCCCTTGTGGGTCTGGGCCCCAAAGCAGCTGCTTCCCCTGCTTCCCCTATTGCTACGCCCCTGCCTAATATATGACCAGTCAACCAGTCAAAAGTTTTTTCTGCGTCTGTACCCAGCAGAACAGCTGGAATTTTCCTGGTTTTGGCAAAGTACATCAGTTGAAACATTCTGTAGGTGTTTTCTTTGCCTTCTCTTTGAGGAATGAATCCTACTTGATCTGGGTCAATCAGCACCGGCAGTAGCAATTTAAGTCTGTTTGCTAAGAGGTATGCAAACAATTTGAGGTCTGAGTTTAGGAGTGAGATTGGGCGGTATCTTCCACATTGGGTAGGGTCTTTACCCTCTTTATGTATTATAGAAATGTGGGCCATTAATGATTGTGGGTGGAAGGGAATGCCAGACATTGCTAGGTTAAATAGTTTGGTCATGTATGGTAAGATGACATCTTGGAAGGTTAAGTAGTAAAAAGGGGTCAAACCATCAGGGCCTGGGCACTTATTTTTTGGTGCTGATTTGAGTGCAGAGAGAATATTTTCTGTTGTGAAAGGTTTGCAGAGATCTTCAGCTTGTGAGGGCGAGATGTGGGGGAGGTCAATGGAGTTTAGGAATTGCTTAGTTAGATCAAGTTTATTTACCTTGTCTTGAGGGGAGTCAGAATGGTTAAGGTTATATAGATTTGAGTAGAATTCTCTGAATGCTTCGGCAATTTCAGGGGAATTGTATTGCTTAATATTCGCAGATGAGTGTATTACCGGAATATATGTTTTATTTCTCCTAGCTTTAACTTGGTCTAACATAAACTTTGTAGGTTTGTCACCATGTGAATAATATTTATGTTTGAATGCAATATGTGTCTTTGCAGATTGTAGGTTTAATATGTTTTTCAGTTCAGATTGTAATGAGGATAGTAGCTGGGTGTTGCCCAGAGCTTTCGCTCTTTTCTTTAATTTTTCTAATGAGGAAATTTGCTGTAGGAGATCTTGGACCTTTTTATCACGGGTTTTCTTGTGTGTCAGAGTTTGTACACTCAGTGTAAATTGGGCTGTGTTAACCAGCCGATGCCTAGTCTCTTGCTAACCCTATTCACACTTCTAACTCTGCTAGGCAGTCAACGCCCAGCCTCATGTTTTGTCCTGTTCATCTTGGGTTAATTCTCAGGTGTTGATGATCGGGCTTCTGGATCTTGGTCTATTCAGAGCACAGGGGTAGGATCTCTGGTTGCATAAATACTCCTCTCTCACTCCAGTGCATTGCCAGTGTTTGATTGTCCCTTGTGGCTCATCACCAGCGTTTACCCTTGTGCTTGATTCCTGTGTTTGACCTGTGGATTTGTATCCTGGACTTCGTCTTCTGCCTGCTAATTCGGTACCTTCTACTCTCCTGTGTTTTGACCCAGGCCTGCATATTGGACTAGCTCTTGGATTGTGATTTTGCCTGTTTATGCTCTCTCGTTGCCAACCTCGGACTGTTAACTACTAGAGATGAGCGAGCACTAAAATGCTCGGGTGCTCGTTATTCGAGTTGAACTTTTCCCGATGCTCGGGTGCTCGTTTTGAGTAACGAACCCCATTGAAGTCAATGGGAGACTCAAGAATTTTTGCAGGGGACCAATGCTCTGCCTAGGGAAGGCTGGGTGAAAACCTGGAAACCTCAGAAAATGATGGAAACACCACGGAAATGGACAGGAAACAGCAGGGGCAGCATGCATGGATGCCTCTGAGGCTGACTAATCCCACCATTACCCCAAATTCTCCTGCAACAGCCTGGCGGTTACCCTCATGGCAATTGTGCTCACCCAGACCAAGAAAGGTGAGGCACATGCCCATCACATGTTAGGGAAGCACCCAACTAGGTGCAACGAAGGTCCATCACCCATGCCACTGCTCTCCTATCCCCAGCCACACGATGCAGGCATAAGCTTGACACAGCATGGTGGTGACACCAACAAGTAACCAAGTTAGATTGAGGTAGCAGTCAAATGTCTGTAGGCGAGCCTCCCAAAAATTTGTTTTGGAGTGTCCGAAGTTGACCCTCCTAAAAAATTGTTTAGGACTGTCTGTAGTTGACCCTTCTGTAAAATATTTTTTTTGTTTTCCCTGTTATTAGTTAATGTACAACCCATGGCTGGCATGGTGGGAATATATAGGTTTTGCGTCACAGACGGTCCACTACACCGTTACATTTTCTTCATCATTGCCAATTACTTTTTCACCAACTGTTGTCTGGCAATGATAAAGGGAAAGGTGAATCCACTGCCGAAGAAAAGTGTCATCCTCCTATAATTCTACACTTGCTCTCAATTGAAAAGGGGATGTTCTTGCCGTGGCCTTCCTCATAGTGGCCGCTTCTGCGGACAACAGAGGTGGTGTACCTACTGACAGCCTGACCGAACACGATGGCAGACCGGGAGACACTCCCTCATGTAAAATTGTTTTTGAGTGTCTGCGGTTGACCCTCCTGTAAAATAGTTTTATCATTTTTTTTTTGTTTTTCCTGTTATTCGTTTATTTACAACCCATGGCTGGCATGGTGGGAATATATAGGGAAGCACCCAACTAGGTGCAACGAAGGTCCATCACCCATGCCCATGCTGGCACTGCTCTCCTATCCCCAGCCACACGATGCAGGCATAAGCCTGACACAGCATGGTGGTGACACCAACAAGTGACCAATTTACATGAGGTAGCAGGTGAGCCACCCAAAAATTTAGCCTGACGCAGCATGGCGGTGACAACAGAGTGACCGAGTTACACTGAGGTAGCAGGACGTGAAGCACGGATGGTAATTCGAAGGTGGAGGAGGAGGGGTTGGAGGAAGAGGCCATAGTAATTCTGAGAAACCGTGAACGAGGTAGGCCCCGCAATCCTCCAAGTGGGCAGTACATGAGCGGCCCCAGGGTCAGACTCGGTCAGAGTATGTGAAATGCTCAGGGTGGCCGAACGCCGTGCTCGACGGCGGATCCGTTTCGGGTTATCGATTGTCGAAATGTTGGCTTACATCAAGTTTAGTATCTGTTCTTATCAGTTGCTTGGGTGTTGGTGGTAAAGTGGTGAGAATAGCTGCTTCCCAAGCAGTTGACCCGGGTTCGATTCCCGTCTATCGCAGGAGGCAATTAAAAGAAGAACCAAAAAAAAAATCAGTACAATATCTAATACGTCCCCTACCCGGGTAAATTGTTTGGAGAGAGGGCCTGTAGGTGGCCCTCTGGAAAAATTGTTTGGAGAGAGAGCCTGTAGGTGGCCCTCCGGAAAAGTTGTTTGGAGAGAGGGCCTGTAGGTGGACCTCCGGAAAAATTGTTTGGAGAGAGGGCCTGTAGGTGGACCTCCGGAAAAACTGTTTGGAGAGAGGGCCTGTAGGTGGACCTCCGGAAACATTGTTTGGAGAGAGGACCTGTAGGGGGCCCTCCGGAAAAATTGTTTAGAAAGAAGGCCTATAGGTGGACCTCCAGAAAAATTATTTAGAGAGAGGGCCTGTAGGTGGACCTCCGGGAAAATTGTTTGAAGAGAGGGCCTGTAGGGGGCCCTCCGGAAAAATTGTGGTAAAAGAGTGCAAGTTGGACCTCTAAAAAATGGCGTTTTTTTGGTCAGCGTTAGGCAAAGACGACAAGGAGGAGGAGAAGGAGTAGGACGAGTAGAGAAGAGGAATCGGATACATACGTAATGTAAATCTTTAGCTGCTTTCCCCCGGAGGAGATTTGAATTCCGGTGAAATCCAGGCTTTGTTCATTTTAATAAGCGTCAGCCTGTCAACACTGTCAGTTGACAGGCGTGTACGCTTATCGGTGATGACGCCACCAGCTGCACTGAATACCCGCTCTGACAGCACATTAGCGGCAGGCAGGGGCGTTGCTAGGGTCTCAAAAGATCCGGGGCCCAAGCCCCAGTGAATATGGCCCAGTCCTCTAAGTCGACCCTCCCCCCGCACACTGCCATGTACTGTTTTTTTTTATAAGATAAAACCAGACATTCCTTATTAGAGATGAGCGAATGTGCTCGTAACGAGCACTGTACCGCTCGGCTCCCCTGCACTCGTATGGGCACAGGCAGCCGCTTCCGTCGGGTGAGGAGGACGGAAGCGGCTGCCTGCGCCTATGCGAGCGCAGGGGAGCCAAGCGGTACAGTGCTCGTTACAAGCACGTTCGCTCATCTCTATTCCTTATCAATTCATATATGCCCCAATCTATGCTGATTACTGTATTTGCCTTACATGCCGCAATGGTTGTGGCGGATGATCTAGAGGACTGACAGAGTCCAGCTCTCTGCTGCTTCTGTTAGACCCCTTTCTTAGGCTTCATTCACACAACCGTATTTTGTTTCCGTGTCCGTTCCGTTTTTTTTTTTTTGCGGACCGTATGTGGAACCATTCATTTCAATGTGTCCGCAAAAAAAACGGAAGGTACTCCGTTTCCGTATGTCCATATTTCCGTTCCGCAAAAAAGATAGAACATGTCCTATTCTTGTCCGTTTTGCTGACAAGGATAGGCATTGTTACAATGGATCCGCAAAAAAAACGGAAACACGGATGCCATACGGAACGTCATCCGTTTTATTTGCGGATCCCGCAATTTGCCGGACCGCAAAACACATACGGTCGTGTGAATGAAGCCTAAATCTTCACTAGGGTCAATCTTAATAAGTGCTGTATAGTATATAGAGGCATTGATGCCACCATACACTGTACAAAATAAAGTACATTTAATACATCCTGTATTACATGCAGGAACATACTACACATCATGCACACACACACACCATTACATATTACACATCACACACACACCATTACATATTACACATCACACACACACACCATTACATATTACACATCACTCACACACACACACACCATTACATATTACACATCACTCACACACACACCATTACATATTACACATCACACACACACACCATTACATATTACACACACACATCACACACACACACACACATTACATATTACACACACATTTACATCACACACACACACACCATTA
>ONZH01013576.1:0-50255 GCA_900303285.1 Rhinella marina
TTTCCTCAAATTACCATGGCATTAACTATAATTAGGCACCCTGAATGAGGACTTAACCCCCCGTGTTCCATTAAACCACGCCCCCTCCCACTCCGCAGCCAATAGAGATTGAAAAAATGAAGGTAAAAATCAATTTCTGTCAGCTGCATTGACTTTCTCTTTGCAACGACACACAGAAACATTAAATAAAATAGACAAAGTATACCCAGGCGAAGCCGGGTCTTTCTGCTAGTATATATATATATCTTAATAATATAAAAATGAGTTTCTGTCTGTCTGTCTATCTGTTCTCTATGCGCGACCAAACTACTGGACCGATTTTCACCAAATTCGGCACACAGGTACATCAGGTGTCCGGGAAGGTTTTAGACCAGGTCTCATCTCTCTAGGACATACCGTTCCTGAGATATTCCCAAAATATGATCTCCATTAGCCAACATTACAACTGGGAACTTTGGTTTTAAACTCCAACTGCCATTCTCTGCAAAGGTAAACACAGGGAGGGCAGGTTTCCATAACAACCAGGTAATTATCAGCAGCTGAGGATCTCGTCCATTTCTATTTACTGACACTGTTAAAGGTATTCCGGTTACCATAAATATAACTTATGTTTTTTTCTATTACTACAGTTCAGTAGTAATAAAATATGTTTTCCTCCACTGCTGCCTATTGCGTGGGCTCATAAAATAAGCATGGTATTGACCTTTAATTCAGGCCACCCTAAAAGAAGTACTTGAAACCCCCGCCCCAGGTCTCACTAAGCCACACCCCCAACTCTGTCAGGCCACACCCCCCTTTCACTCCGCAGCCAACAGAGATTGAAAAAATAAAGGTAAAAATCAACTTCTGTCAGCTGCAGGATGGGTGGGAGGTTGACTTTCTTTCTGCAACAACACACACAAACATTAAATAAAATAGATTAAATACACCCATGCGAAGCGTCTTGCTAATCCACGCCCCCGACTCTGTCAGGTCACGCCCCCTCCCACTCCACAGCCAATGGGAATTGAAAAAATGAAGGTAAAATAAACTTCTGTTTGCTGCAGGGGTGGGAGGTGAATTTCTCTCTGCAACGACACACAAAAATTTTAGATAAAATAGACTAATTATAGACTACAACCGTTCAAAGCCTTTTACTAAGCCACGCCCCGTCTCTGTCAGGCCACGCCCCCTCTCACTCCGCAGCCATTCTGCAACGACACACAGAAACATTAAATGAAATAGATTAAATGCACCTATGCGAAGCGCTTTGCTAAGCCACGCCCCGACTCTGTAAGGCCACGCCCCCTCCCACTCCGCAGCCAACAGGGATTGAAAAAGTAAAGGTAAAAATCAACTTCTGTCAGCTGCAGGGAGGGGTGGGAGGTTGACTTTCGTTCTGCAACGACACACAGAAACATTAAATGAAATAGATTAAATACACCCATGTGAAGCGTCTTGCTAATCCACGCCCCTGACTCTGTCAGGTTACGCCCCTCCTACTCCGCAGCCAATGGGGATTGAAAAATAAAAGTAAAAATAAACTTATGTTTGCTACAGGGGTGGAAGGGTGAATTTCTCTCTGCAACGAAACACAAACATTTTAGATAAAATAGACTAATTATAGACTACAACTGTTCAAATCGTCTTGCTAAGTCACGCCCCCAACTCTGTCAGACCACGCTCCCTCCCACTCTGCAGCCATTGTGCAACGACACACAGAAACATTAAATGAAATAGATTAAATCACCTATGCGAAGCGCTTTGCTAAGCCACACCCCCAACTCTGTCAGGTCATGCCCCTCCCACTCCGCAGCCAACAGGGATTGAAAGAATGAAGGGAAAAATAAACTTCTGTCAGCTGCAGGGGTGGGAGGGTGAATTTCTCTCTGCAATGACACACAAAATTTTAGATGAAATAGACTAATTTCAGACTACAACCGTTTGAAGCATCTTGATAATCCACACCCCAACTCTGCCAGGCCACGCCCCCTCCCACTCCGCAGGCAACGGGGATTGAAAAAAATCAGCTGCAGGGGTGGGAGGGTGAATTTCTCTCTACAACGACACACAAAAATCGTAAATGAAATTGACTAATTTAGACTACGACCATTCAGTACTAATAAAAGATGTTTTTTTCCACTGCTACCCATTGCGGGTCCCCATAAATTACCATGTCATCAACCTGTAATTCATGCCACTCTGACCCCCGCCCCAGATCTCGCGAACCACGCTCCGACTCTGTCAGGCCACGCCCCCTCCCACTCCACAGCCAACGGGGATTGAAAAAATGAAGGTAAAAATCAACTTCTGTCAGCTGCAGGGGTGGGAGGGAAGTTGGATTTCTTTCTGCAACAACATACAGAAACATTAAATGAAATAGATTAAATATACCCGTGCAAAGCAATGTTTTCTTCCACTGTTACCCATGGCGTGTCCTCATAAATTACCATGGCATCGACCTGTAATTCTGCCCACCATCAAAAGAAGGACTTAAAACCCCGCCCCAGGTCTTGCAACGTCACGCCCCCGACTCAGTCAGGCCATGACCCCTCCCACTCCGCAGCCAATGGAGATTGTACAATTGAAGGTAAAAATCAACATCTGTCAGCTGCAGGGATCGGAGGGAGGATGACTTTCTCTCTGCAACGACACACAGAAACACTAAATGAAATAGATTAAATATACCCGCTCAAAGCAATGTTTTCTTTCACTGCTACCCATTGTGTTTCCTCAAATTACCATGGCATTAACCTATAATTCAGGCCACCCTGAAATGAAGGACTTAACCCCCCCCGTGTCTCATTAAACCACACCCCCTCCCACTCCGCAGCCAATAGGGATTGAAAAAATGAAGGTAAAAATCAATTTCTGTCAGCTGCATTGACTTTCTCTCTGCAACGACACACAGAAACATTAAATAAATAGATGAAATATACCCAGGCGAAGCCGGGTCTTTCTGCTAGTCAGATATAAAGATCAGATGTTGGGTCTATTTCCAATTCTACTTTTGATATTTGGATTTGATATGACTGATATTGCAGCGTCCTTTATGTCCTCTCTTGGAACATTCATTGCTGCTAATTGATGTGTATATACTATTCATACTATACTATTTTTACTATTTATTTTCTATTAAGTTATTTTGCTAATAAATTGCATAGAAGTCATTTTTGATTGGGGACCTTAAAGAGGACCTTTCACCACCTGACATGTCTGTTTTAATAGCTTCATGCATTCCCCATGTAATAACAATTCTGGAACATCTATTCTTATGACTCTATGTAGAGATGAGCGAATCTATTCGCCGCTTTGTAGATTCGTATCGAATCTTGGAATTTTTCAGCTGCAAAGCGAATCCGAATATTAGGTGATTCGCTTCGCTTTTGTACGCATTCGCTACGTAGTGTGTCCTATAAATTATACGCTATTCTACGTATAATTTAGTTACTCTATACGCTGTCGCGTACGAATTCAATTCAGCGATGCAGACTTTTCCCTGGTAGTTACTCTATATGCTGTTGCGTACGAATTCAATTCAGCGATGCAGACTCCTCCCTGGTAGTTCCGCCCCTTTCTCCAGCGCGGGAGGATGACGAGGCAACTCAGGAAATTAAGTTGCGCATTCGTGCGCCTCATCCCTCTTTCCCCCTTTTCAGGTTATTTGGGGAGCACCTTGAAAGAGGGTTTTTTAAGGAACCTTTGCTGCTTACCCATTTGGATTACAATTTTACCTATGTGGATTACAAATTGCGAGTTTGGGACTCTGCTCCAGTTCTATGACAAGCGTCAGAAGAAAAGAGACTTAAACGTGTCCGTGAGCATACTAGGTAGGTGATATTTAAAATTTTTATATTATATCTATAATAATGTATTTGCACTTTACCATATATATGTCTCGAATATTCGCGGCCTGCGTATTACGGAATCGCTTAGACAATAGTACGCTGAGATTCGTAAGCTATTTGTACGCTCATGCATACGTCTTCTAAGAAGTTGCGTACATTTTGTAAATGAACGTTCGTTATTAGTGAGCGAATGTTCGCTAATAGCACATAATAACGTATATTTTGTACGCAAATACAACGAATCTATTCGTCGAATATACAAATTTTAGGAAAAGTTCGGCGAATAATTTTTTGAATGATTCGCTCATCTCTAACTCTATGTTGTGCCATTCCTTTATTATTTGCACTAGAAGTTATGAATGAATTGCTGTTTGTCTTCAGTAAGGGAACAGAGGGGAGGTAACATGTTGGGGGTGTGTACCTGCACAGTCTGAACATGGCAGCACTGATTGGCTAGAGTCAGTCTGTGCAGGTACACACTCCCAACTGGTCACCTCCCCTCTTATCCTTTACTAAAGACAAATAGCAATTCATTCATAACTTCTAGTGCAAATAATAAAGGAATGGCACAGCATACAGACATAAGAATAGATGTTCCAGAATTGTTATTACATGGGGAATGCATGAAGCTATTAAAACAGGTATGTCAGGAGTGGTGAAAGGTCCTCTTTAAGGACTAGGCCAAATTTTGGAAATCTGACATGTATCA
The DNA here is from genome assembly GCA_900303285.1 of Rhinella marina. Taxonomy (NCBI): domain Eukaryota; kingdom Metazoa; phylum Chordata; class Amphibia; order Anura; family Bufonidae; genus Rhinella; species Rhinella marina. Next base: position 4,537 of record ONZH01013576.1, read on the forward strand.
CTATGTGGTAATAACTTTGGAACACTTTTACTTATCCAAGCCATTCTGAGATTGGTTTCTTGTGACACATTGTAGTTCATAGTAGTGGTAAATTTGAGTCAATATAAATCACCTTTATTTAAAAAAAAAATATCAAAAATTTCTAGAAAATTTGGAAAAATTAGCAATTTTCAAAATCTGCTTTTAAGGCTAGCTCACAAAATAGTTAAGACATTAGAAGGCTTAGAATTTTAGAAGCAATTCTTAAATTTTTTAAGAATGTCCAAAACCCAGTTCAATTCTAGTTTTTTTTCTATTTTATTTGTGTTGTACACAATAAAAGCATTTTTAAAAATATTATGCTTTTGTGCCTCTATTTTCTGAAAGTTATATTTTTTTTATTATTTGGGGGGCAATTGTCTTATGGGGGGCTCATGTTTTGAAGGATGAGATGATGCTATGATTGGTACTAATTTGGGGTACATATGACTTTTTAAATAATTTTTTAAATACTTTTTTTGATAAGTGAGGTGAGCAAAATTGCAATTCCATCATAGTTTTTATATTATTATTATTTTTTTTTTTTTTTATGGTGTTCATTGTGCAGCAAAAGTAAAGTGATCTTTTTATAGATCAGGTTCTTACAGATACAGTGATTCCAAACATGATTAGTGTATTTTATTTTATTTTTTTCATTTTTAACCAATTATAAATATGTGGCAGAAAAAGTTAGATTTTGTTAACTTTTTTAAACACTTTTTATACCCAGACCCACTTGGTTCTTGAAGATCCAGTGGGTCTGATGGCTCTACAATACACTGCACTACACTGTATAGCACAGCAGCCCAATGGGGGAGAGAAGGAGCTCCCTCCATCTATTAACCCTTCAACCATCAGGAAGCTACCATGCCAGAGCAGCGGCCCGATGGGAAAGGGAGGAAGCTCCCTCCCTCTGTTAACCCTTTCCATACAGCGGTCCCTATGGACTGTGGCATGGTAGGGGTTAAAAGGCCAACAGTGTCGGTCTTTACAGTAGAGTGTCAGCTGTATCTTGGTAACTAGAGATGAGCGAATCGAAGTTGACAAAGTGGAATTTGATCCAAATTTCAGGAAAAATTCGGTTCGCACCGAAGTCTAATTTCCTCACACTTTGTGGTAACAAATCACATTTTTTCCTAAAATGGCTGCTGCACATGTTAGAACATGGAGATAAGAACTCTGGGAACGAGGGGTCACCCACAATGCCATGCATGCAGCCAATCAGAAACCAGCCAGCCCTGTGATGTCACAGCCCTATAAATAGCCTCAGCCATCTTGGTTGCTGCCATTTTCCAGTGTACTTAGTGCAGGGAGAGACGTAAAAGGCACTAGGGACAGTGCTTCTTTTTTCTGCAAAAAAACATTTACAAGTTCAGGGAAAGATCATTCGAAGTGTAGGCAAAGGATAGGGAGGCATGATCTACACTATGGGGAGAGAGCATGGACCAATAGGGGAATGTAAATTGGGTAATGGGAGCAATTACTATTAAACCTTGCTGCACTAATTGGGGATCCAAATTGCACTATATGATAGCTCAGTAATTCCAGCAAACCTTGCTTGTTATTAGGGTGAAAGTGATGTGTGATTTTGGGGTAGTTTAACCCCTTCGCGACCAGCGCCGTACATGTACGGCGCTGGGGCGATGCGGGCACATGGCGCCCGCTCGCGGGTGCGGCGGGCGTCATGGCCGGCAAGTCTCTGCTGTTTCTAACAGCAGAGACTTGCCGCTACCTACCACATCGGCGGCGTCTTCTGGGTTGACTAGATGCCGTGATCACACGTGATCACGGCATCTAGTTGCGTCTAAACCCGGAAGCGTTCGCTTCCGGGTGGTGTACAGACACCCCGTGTGACCAATCGGGGTGTCTGTACACCATATGAAAACTGTAATCCTCGCTGGTGAGGATTACAGTTTTCAAACTGCAATTCTTATTCTGGCCACTAGAGGCCAGGATAAGAAATGAGCAATTGATGGTTTTCTGAGCCTATAAAACCCAGAATTGCTCATAAAGAAAAAAAAAAAGCCACAATTTTATAAGCCCATATTTGAGCTTTCTAATAGTAAAAAAAAATTAAAAAAAATGTTAAAAAATATATAAAAATAAAAAGATGTAAAAGTTCAAATCACCCCCCTTTCCGTATAAGTAAAAAATATATACCTAAATAACAATAAATATAGACATCATGGGTATCACCGTGACCGAAAACGCCTGTACTTTTAAAATATAAAAAAAAAAATTCCAATACGGCGAATTGTGTGGCGGAAAAAAGCGTCCAAATGGCGATTTGCCGTTTTTTGTCGCTTTTTTTTTCTAAAAAAAATTAAATAAAAGTGATCAAAAAGTCATACACACCCCAGAATGGTATCAATAAAAACTTCAGATCGTCCCGCAAAAAATGAGCCCCCATACAGCTCTGTACACATAAATACCAAAAAGTTATAGGGGTCAAGATTTGACAAGGAAAAAAAAAAAAAAAAAAAGGGCAACTTCTAATTATGTTATCACTATGAAAACGCAGGAAAAACTATACATATTAGGTATTGCCGGATTCGTACTGACCAGTAGAATGAAAGTAACGGATCAGTTTTAATGCACATCGAACGCTGTAAATAAGAAACCCGTAGAACTGTAGCGGAATAGCGTTTTCTTTGCAATTTCACCCGGTTTGGAATTTTTTTCCCGCTTCCCACTACACTGTATGCAATATTAAATGGTGGAGTTGGAAAGTACAACTTGTCCCGCAAAAAACAAGCCCTCATACAGCTATGTGAACAGAAAAATAAAAGAGTTATGGCTGTTTGAAGGCAGGGAGCGCAAAACGAAAATGCAGAACCGAAAAAAGCTCCGGTCGTGAAAGGGTTAATAATGAATCTAAGTACATCTTATTAGTCGTTCTGCAATGAACTTATATTGTTATACAGCAATTTTTGAGGTTTATTTAAAGAAAATACAAGTACGTCTTATTAGCCATTCTGCGGTGAATTTATCTTGTGATACAGCCTTTTTTGGGGTGTATTTATTGAAAATATAAGTACATTCTGCCATTCAGCCATTCTGCGGTGAATTTTTTTGGGATACAGCCTGTTTTATGCAAATTGCCAGGTGAAGTTTCTTCTTTAGGGAGTGCTTAATTGTCTATTCTGTGGTAAAAAATTTTTTGGGATACCACCTATTTTGGGGCATATTAATAGGAAATCTAAGTGCAACTATTAGCCATTCTGAAGTGAACTTACATTGTTATATAGCCATTTTGGGGGTTTATTTGTTGTAAATACAAGTACGTCTTATTAGCAATTCTGCTGTGAACTTACATTGTTATACAGCCTTTTTGGGCTGTTTAATTTTATTTATTTATTTTACAGTATATCAGACAGACAAGTGACAGGCCCTTCAAAGGGAACGGTCGATGGTCAAAATGTTTCTGGAGCAGGCAGAAATAGCAGCAGAAGAAGGGGGGTGGCAGCAGGAGTCGCAGCAACAGGCCTGATCTCCCAGTGTCATCTAGCAGCCGTGTCTTAACCAGCAACCCAGTGGTGCTTGAATGGTTGACTCGGTCTTTGACTTTGTCGCAAGTGACACCCCCAGCCAAGAGGTGGGTTCCTCTGACACGACGCTTAGTTGGCATGGCCTGGGAGCAGCCTCTGTGCGCCCACCTGTCCTGAACCTTCCTTAGTCATTTTCAGTTCCCTCAACACGAGAAGTATTATATGCCTTAGGCTCGGCTCCACTTTTCAGCTAGGACCAGCTTCTAGAGGACAGTCAGTAGCTACTGCCCAACCAAGATCTGGAGGAGAAACCCACCGCTTCCTCTGGTAGGCGAGCAAGTAGTGATGATGAGAGTCGCATGGGACCTGGTGTTGCAAGCGGTCAGGTTCCTGGCCCTGAGACCGTTGAGGGGAACATCAGTGACGTGCAAACAGTAGCGGATAATGATGTAGCTGATCGAACTTGGGAGCCAGGTGAAGAAGGGGCTTCATCATCATCAGGAGAACAGGGTGGAAGCTTGCATGTGAGGCAGTGGATGAGCCAGAAAGGTGGCAGCATGGCCGTGAGTCAACAGGGTGGTAGCAGTGTCGGGTTGGGAGCCAAACATGCCCAGGATAGAGCACACGCTTCTCAGGAGCCTACCTGCCCGGAAAGTAGCAGTCATAGAGGCAGTGGTAGCAGGCAGTCAGCATGGAGTGTTGGGGGGGAAATTCCATACTCGGCAGTGTGGAAGTTTTTCATCAAGCCGCCGGAAATGGTGGCATTTGCACCCCAGCCCTGCATAAACACATGCAGAATCAACATAGAGTGCCCTGGGAGAACCGTGGCTCCGATGTAGTGGTCCGGCAACTGCTGCATCACCCAGTGGCCCACACCCCTTTTCCTGTAGTCAAGGCTCTCCTACATCAGCTGAAGGAAACTGTCATTCCTTCCCATCATCTACTGATCCTGATGCTCCTGCTCCTCCTCCTCCCGGTCATTTTGTCAGCAATCGATCACCAAAGCGATTGCAAAAAGACAGCAGTACACATGCACTCATCCAATGGCGCAGAAGCCAAGCCAAGGTGGAGAGTCCCAAGCCATCATTTCTTTGTGAAAAAGGCAGTACCAGCCCTGCACACGTATGTTGAACAGAAAGTAGAACAGTCGGTGTTCGCTAAAGTTCACAGCAGCGCCAGCGAGTGGTGCTGTAACTACAGTCAATGACAATATATGTCCTTTACGGCTCACTGGGTAAATGTGGTTCCTGCCCAGCCACACCAGCAACTTGGCCAGGTGACGCCGCTGCCGCCTCCACGTTTTCATGCCGTTGGTCCTGCGACAATGTCCACCTCTGCCTCCTCATCCTCCACCGTGTCCTCAGCTGCCACTGCAGGGACACTTCACAGTGCTCTTCCAGAATACCACATGTGCAGAGCACACCGTCCGGTACATAGTTTGCCTGGGCGAACTGAGTCACACAGGGGAGGAACTGTTATTCATCCTTCATCAAGAAATTGAATCCTGGCTTTCTCCTCGCCAACTCAAAATCGGAACCATGGTCACCGACAACAGGAAGAACATAGTGTCGGCGCTGTGTCAAGGAGGGCTGAGCCATGCGCCCTGCATGGTGTATGTGTTTAATCTGATTGTAAAGAGGTTCTTGATGTCTTCCACCCATCTGCAAGACATCCTGAAAATGGCCAGGAAACTGTGAATGCACTTCAGCCACTCTTACACTGCAAAGCACACCATCCTTGAGCTGCAAAGGCAGAATGGCATTCACCAACATCTGCTGATATGTGACGTTTCCACTCGTTGGAACTCCACCCTCCATATGTTGGACCGTCTATATAAACAGAGAAAGTCCATAAACAATTTCTTATTGATACAGTTGGACAGAGGTACTCCCCTGTGTAAAACTTTAATATTAGCCAGTGGCAGCTCATGCCTGACACCTTCCATTTGCTCGGGCCCTTTGAGGAGGCCGCTTTTTTTTATCAGTCGTCAGGACTATTGGATGAACAATGTCATTCCACTGCTTCATGTCCTGGAACAGATGCTGCTAAATCTGGCTGGACAGAAGACGGCCACATGAACCCTGTGGGGGTTGACCTGGAGGAGAAATGGGTGGTTTTTCTGCACAGGTGACAGGAGAGCAGGAGCAGCTGGAGGAGCTACAGGGTGATGAGGAAGATGAGGCAGATGACCCAGACAACTGAGGCAGTATGCAGTGGAGATGGAGGCAGGGACTGCATGCTCAATTGCTTGAGTAGGGACATCTAAATTTTCACTATTTGGCGATGACTTCTGGCTCTCCACCATGTTAGACCCTCACTACTGGTCCAAAATTAGGACATTTTTTTCACCCAGTGAGAGGGAGGATAAACTGAACTACTATCAAGACATCCTATGTATTCAGTTGGCTGCTGCCTATGTGTGCCATCACCTATCCTCATGAAGGTCTGACCAAGGGGAAGGAAGGGGGGGTGTTTATGCTCACATTCCACTGCCCTGGATGCTGTGGCGAGGTAGGAGAAGTACCAGTTCCATCAGCAGCAATTTAAGTCTAGAGTCTCTGATGAGCAGTTTTCTTCACCTGCCTAGTGAAGAAACTACTCACCAGCAGCAGCAGCTAGTGCAGAACCTAAACCAGCAGCTAGAGCAGAACCTAAACCAGCAGGTGGTGGCATACTTGGACTGCACCCTGCCACCTCACATCGAAGATCCCCTGGACTATTGCACAGCTAAACTTGATTTATGGCCGCAACTGTCCGAGCCATGGACAAGCTTTCCTGCCCGGCCAGTAGTATGGCATCAGAGCGGGTGTTTAGTGTGGGGGGCCATAGTTACCCCAAGGAGTGCGCTTCTTCTTGATGCTAACACTGATCTGTGAGGCTTTCGCACTCAAGTTATTTGGTCAGTTTTGGCCCCATAACTGACAAAATAAGTGAAGTGTGAAGTGATTCTAACAGTAACACCTATGATCTGCATGTCATACTGTACGTCGTGGTGGCTTTAGGGGGTTAAAGAATTGAATTATGTGAAAAACAATGTAAACGCCCTAAAATCTGTAGTATCAGGTCACTATTTTATCCCAGAATCAAGGATAAATGGATGTACTTATGTGTAAAATAACGTAAACACCCCAAAATATGTAATATCAGGCCACAATTAAACCCAATTACACACTTAGGGATTAGCTGATATACTTACTAGAGATGAGCGAATATTCGCCGAATTTTTAAAAAGATTCGCCTCGGATAAGATTCGATTTGGTTCAAGTTGCGTCATAAAATATTTGTGTTCTGTGAACATTCCCGCGAATACGTACGTATGAGTGTACAAAGTGCGTATGAAGCTTTAGCATATTATTGTCTAGGCCCACACAAATAACAAACATACAGTAAAAGCATGCTACTTAACTGAATACGTACGCATTAGCGTACAAATTATCATATGCGTAGCATTAGCGTACAAATTATCATATGCATACGTAGCATTAGCGTACAAAGATTTAAGAAGAATCTTCCGAAGCGAATCTGAAAAGATTCGGATTCGCTTTGGTGTAGGAAATAACTCAATGTTTGAATGTACCATTACTTACATCTTATGGTAACATTCTGGTGCACCTGTGCAGCCTGAGTCACATGAGTCATTGGTAGGTGGGCCTCATAGTCTCCTCCCTCCTCCCATTGGATGTGTGATCTCATGCTGAAGGTAACTAGGAGTGGGTTGCTGTGTGTCGGCCTATATGCTCCTTCCGCAATTGCCCATACAGCTAGGTAGGTTAGTGTTAGGTCCCGTGCCACTCTGAGATACCTTGACGCTCGGGCTCCGGTATGTTCTTGATATAAGAATATATTGGCGAAAGTCTCATTTTAACATCAGCGTGAGGGTTTAGCCATATATTATCAATTGCATTACCGTCGCAGTGCACCTTTATTAGTGATTGGTGTAGGAAATAACAAAGATTCGTATCGAATCTACGAAGCGGAGAATAGATTCGCTCATCTCTAATACTTACTTATGTAAAAAAGAATGTAAACATCCTAATATTTGTAGTGTCAGGCCGCAATTTTACCCAAATTACACAATTAGAGATTAATGGATATACTTATGTATAAAAGAATGTGAGCACCTTAAAATCTGTAGTATCAGGCCTCAGTTTCACCCCAGAATCAAGGATAAATTTATTTATATATTTAAAAAAAAATGTAAATGCCCCAAAATTTGTAGTATCAGACCGCAATTTCACCCCAATTACACAATTAAGGATTAACAGATTTCCTTATGTATAAAAGAACATGAACCCCCAAAAATCAGTAGTATGAGACAGCAATTTCACCCCAATTACACAATTAAGGATTAACGGATTTACTTACAGAACAAAGAACGCAAACACCAAATAATCTGCATACATACAGTACAGACCAAAAGTTTGGACACACCTTCTCATTCAAAGAGTTTTCTGTATTTTCATGACTATGAAAATTGTAGATTCACACTGAAGGCATCAAAACTATGAATTTACACGTGGAATTACATACTTAACAAAAAAGAGTGAAACAACTGAAAATATATCTTATATTCTAGGTTCTTCAAAGTGGCCACCTTTTGCTTTGATTACTGCTTTGCACACTCTTGGTATTCTCTTGATGAGCTTCAAGAGGTAGTCACCTAAAATGGTATTCCAACAGTCTTGAAGGAGTTCCCAGAGATGCTTAGCACCTGTTGGCCCTTTTGCCTTCACTCTACGGTCCAGCTCACCCCAAACCATCTCGATTGGGTTCAGGTCATCTGGCGTAGCACCCCATCACTCTCCTTCTTGGTCAAATAGCCCTTACACAGTCTGGAGGTGTGTTTGGGGTCATTGTCCTGTTGATAAATAAATGATGGTCCAACTAAACGCAAACCGGATGGAATAGCATGCCGCTGCAAGATGCTGTGATAGCCATGCTGATTCAGTATGCCTTCAATTTTGAATAAATCCCCAACAGTGTCACCAGCAAAGCACCCCCACACCATCACACCACCAGGCATGTAGAGTCCATCCATTCACCTTTTCTGCGTCGCACAAAAACACGGTGGTTGGAACCAAAGATCTCAAATTTGGACTCATCAGACCAAAGCACAGATTTCCACTGGTCTAATGTCCATTCCTTGTGTTCTTTAGCCCACACAAGTCTCTTCTGCTTGTTGCCTGTCCTTAGCAGTGGTTTCCTAGCAGCTATTTTACCATGAAGGCCTGCTGCACACAGTCTCCTCTTAACAGTTGTTGTAGAGATGTGTCTGCTGCTAGAACTCTGTGTGGCATTGACCTGGTCTCCAATCTGAGCTGCTGTTAACCTGCGATTTCTGAGGCTAGTGACTCGGATGAACTTATCCTCCGCAGCAGAGGTGACTCTTGGTCTTCCTTTCCTGGGGCGGTCCTCATGTGAGCCAGTTTCTTTGTAGTGATTGATGGTTTTTGCAACTGCACTTGGGGACACTTTCAAAGTTTTCCCAATTTTTCAGACTGACTGACTCATTTCTTAAAGTAATGATGGCCACTTGTTTTTCTTTACTTAGCTGCTTTTTTCTTGCCATAATACAAATTCTAACAGTCTATTCAGTAGGACTATCAGCTGTGTATCCACCTGACTTCTGCCCAACACAACTCATGGTCCCAACCCCATTTATAAGGCAAGAAATCCCACTCATTAAACCTGACAGGGCACACCTATGAAGTGAAAACCATTTCAGGTGACTACCTCTTTAAGCTCATCAAGAGAATGGCAAGAGTGTGCAAAGCAGTAATCAAAGCAAAATGTGGCTACTTTGAAGAACCTAGAATATAAGACATATTTGCAGTTGTTTCACACTTTTTTGTTAAGTATATAATTCCACATGTGTTAATTCATAGTTTTGATGCCTTCAGTGTGATTCTACAATTTTCATAGTCATGAAAATACAGAAAACTCTTTGAATGAGAAGGTGTGTCCAAACTTTTGGTCTGTACTGTATGTGTGTGTATATACAGTATATATATATATATATATATATATATATATATATATATATATATATGCACACAGTGGTCTCTCATGATACAATATTAATTGGTTCCAGGACTACCATTTTATGTTGAAACCATTGTAACTTGAGTAATCGGTTCCAAAGCCCTAAAATGTCATCGAAGATAAGAGAAAATGAAGATTTAAGAAAAATAAGCAGATAACTATGACTGATAAAATAACTCATATAACAGTCAGGATCAGCTGCTAACTAGCAACTAATACAGCTATTTTACCAGAAAAGTGGCCTTGATTAGTTGAATCTGAGTTTGAGGCACTGTATGTTGAGTCTAGTTTCAACTTACGATGGGTCAGAAAAGACCATTGTATGTTGAAAATATTGTATCCTGAGGCCATTGTATCTCGAGGGCTAAATTCAATATATATATATATATATATATATATATATATATATATATATATATATATATATATATAGTACAGACCAAAATTTTGGACACACCTACTCATTCAAAGAGTTTTCTGTATTTTCATGACTATGAAAATTGTAGATTCACACTGAAGGCATCAAAACTATGACATGTGGAATTATATACTTAACAAAAAAGTGTGAAACAACTGAAAATATGTCTTATATTCTAGGTTCTTCAAAGTAGCCACCTTTTGCTTTGATTACTGTTTTGCACAGTCTTGGCAGTCTCTTGATGAGCTTCAAGAGGTAGTCACCTGAAATGGTTTTCACTTCACAGGTGTGCCCTTTCAGGTTTAATGAGTGGGATTTCTTGCCTTATAAATGGGGTTGGGACCATGAGTTGTGTTGGTCAGAAGTCAGGTGGATACACAGCTGATAGTCCTACTGAATAGACTGTTAGAATTTGTATTATGGCTAGAAAAAAGCAGCTAAGTAAAGAAAAACGAGTGGCCATCATTACTTGAAGGTCAGTCAGTGCGAAAAATTGGGAAAACTTTGAAAGCGTCCCCAGGTCTGTACTGTATATATAGAGGCCCAACTACTGACACCCTCGACAATTAGCCGTCTGAAGAGAAAGCAATGCTCATACGATCACTGCCATCTCTGCTCTGTTTACCTGCTTGCTGCAGCAATTGTAGCAATGAGCAGTGTAATTACAAATATGACATCCCTATTCACTTCTATCGGATGGACCTGTAGTATTCACTTGAACAAACAGAAGTCCATAGAAGTGCATGGGAACACCATACATGCAATTACACTGCTAACCACTCTTCAAACAGCTGATCGGCTGGGGTGCCGGGTGCAATGAGTGCTTCCATCAGTACAGATGGAAATGCTCATTGCTAGAGCGCAGGGGAGCAGGTGGTCCTTTCATTTACTGACTGCTCAGCTCCACAAGCGCCTTCCCTTCTCCAAGCCAGCTGCTTCACCATTCAGCAGGCACAGGTCATGCTACCTGGGCACACCACTGCTTCTTTACTTCAAATTCACTAGGTATGTGCCCTGGACCCTGCCTCATTTCAAAGAATGCCCTCCCTGACCTGCAGATTCCAGGTGACAGGGACTGGGAGAGGTGGTGAGGATGGGTACAGTAATTTATTATTTTTTTTAAACACAGAAATGTTGGCCAAATGAAAATTATGTTCAGTAAATGCACTCAATACTTGGTTGGGGCTCCTTTTGCATGAATGACTGCACCAATGCGGTGTGGCATGGAGGTGATCAGCCTGTGGCACTGCAGAGGTGTTATGGAAGCCCAGGTTGCTTTGATAGCAGCCTTCAGCTCGTCTGCATTGTTGGGTCTGGTATCTCTCCTCTTCCTCTGGACAATACCCCATAGATTCTCTATGGGGTTATGGTCAGGTGAGTTTGCTGGCCAATCAAGCACAGTGATACTGTGGTTATTAAACCAAGTATTGGTACTTTGGCAGTGTGGACAGGTGACAAGTCCTGCTGGAAAATAAAAATTCCATCTCCAAAAAGCTTGTTGGCAGAGGGAAGCATGAAGTGTTCTAAAATTTCCTGGTAGACGGCTGCACTGACTTTGGTCTTGATAAAACACAGTGGACCTACACCAGCAGATGACATGGCTCCCCAAACCATCACTGATTGTGGAAACTTCACACTAGACTTCAAGCAGCTTGGATTGAGTGCCTCTCCACTCTTACTCCAGACTCTGGGACCTTGATTTCCAAATGAAATGCAAAATTTACTTTCATCTGAGAACAACACCTTTGACTACTGAGCAACAGTCCAGTTCTTTTTGTCCTTGGCTCAGGTAAGACGGCGTTGTCTATTGGTCATGAGTGGCTTGACATATGGAATGCGACACTTGTAGCCCATGTCCTGGATATGTCTGTGTGTGGTGGCTCTTGAAGCACTGACTCCAGCAGCAGTCCACTCCTTGCGAATCTCCCCCAAATTTAGGAAAGGCCTTTTCTTAATAATCCTATCAAGATTGCGGTTCTCCCTGTTGCTTGTGCACCTTTTTCTACCACCCTTTGTCCTTCCACTCAACTTTCCATTAATATGCTTTGATACAGCACTCTGTGAACAGCCAGCTTCTTTAGCAATTACATTTTGTGGCTTACCCTCCTTGTGGAGTGTGTCAATGACAGCCTTCTGGACATCTGTCAAGTCAGCAGTCTTCCCCATGATTGTGTCACCTACGAAACTAGACTAAGGGACCTTTTTAAAGGCTTAGGAAGCCTTTGCAGGTGTTTTGGGTTAATTATTCTAATTTTCTGAGATAATGAATTTCGGGATTTCCTTGGCTGTAAGCCATAATCATCAACATTAACATAAATAAACACTTGAAAAAGTTCACTCTGTTTGTAATGACTCTATATAATATATGTGTTCGTACCCCAAAAAACTGTACCAATAAAAACTACAGTTCATCTGCCCCCATTAAGGTATAATTTTTAAAATGCTTTTTCAGAACAAACCATTGCTTCTTCCAATACTACTTTGTGTATATAAACACTAATTGACCTCCAATAAGGGATAATGTTTGGAATGTTTTCTAAGATTAAAAAGCATAAGGATAAATGCACATGATCAGGATTGTGTGCGGATTTGCTTGCAGAAAATCCGCACCGTAGGTCATCTATGAGAATTTGAAATTCTCATGCACATGATGCAGATTTTTTTCCACAGGGATTTTGACCTATGGTGTAGAGTTTAAAATCCGCAGCATGTCAATTTATTTTATTTTTCCTGTCTGAATTTTCTCTATTCACTTCAACGGGGACAGTAAAATCTGCATGCGGAAACTCTGCACCAAATCCGCACACAAATCTGTACCAATTGATGTGGATTGACCGCACAGATTTCCCTGTGAACCCCTGCAGCTTTCAGTGTGGATTGTCCGTACATAAATCCTGAATTTATGCATTTACCCTAACAAGTCCAACTGTGCAGTGTGTTTTTAAGCAGATTGTTATCATCATCAATCATGCATTTATCCATAGCCATATATTCCATTTTGACATGCTGTCTTTGTGGTAAAAAGCTTGTAAGGGTTGTATACAGTCCTAGGAGACCCAAAAGTGTCATGCACAATTTTTCAGGGCAATCTGAGCACTTTTGATTCAGTTAGAATGTATTATACCGAAAATGAATCTATCGACCATTTTGTTAAAATCAGGCCTGAAATAAATTTCTCTAACTATGACATACATTGTAGAACAAAGATGAGCAAACTAGTTCTACTGGTTCAGGATTCAGATGAACCCAAATTTTTTATAGATAGAGATTAGAGATTTAGGGCTTTTGTTCTGAAAGAACTACCTGCACATGTGAGGCTGATTTAGCTATTTTTCTTGCTTTGCTACATATGCATATTTAAAAGGTAGGAATGCATCTCTGTCAATTTGCTGTGTGAAAATAATGCAGCATTCATATGGCTGTTGTCTTCTCTTTTCTGTTTACCTACTTGCTGTGCAGCAACAAGGTATAACTACAGCTCTCTCCTGTTCACCTGATCATTCATCACCTGTATAGCAAAAATACCTTTAACAATTTTATTTCATCATTTTGATTCAACATCACATGAACCAAAGAGACTTCCAAAGTAACATTTAACAAAAGTGAATAAAAAGAATTACAACATCCCACAAAACCTATACATCTCTTAATGAAACATGCAAGCTAGCTTTCTTTCTACAGGAACAAGAAAACCAAAATGCCTCAAGAGAAACTTGTCATCTGTGCTTGATTTGCCTTGTGGGGTTCTGTTTGGAGTGCTCTTTATCATTAGGGTGATCAAAAAATATGCATATTATGAGTATTGTATGCCTGACAACATTACTCTTGGTTTCTAAGAAGGGTATATTTCAAATTGCATATCTTAATTCTTCTGGCATTAGATAGGATATCCCCTCTTTTCTTGTTTTTTTAGTCATGCTAATTTGCATACCTTCTGGGAAAGATATTTAATTTAGCTTTTCTTCCAAAACAGAAAAGAATGCTAATCTTTTCTCATACCAGCTGAATTAAGATATGTGATTTGCATATACTCTTCCTAGAAACCAAGAGTAGTGTTGTCTGGCATACAATACTCATGCTTATTTTTTGTCTCGCTAATGATAAAGAGCACCCCAAAGGGTGCCACACAAAGCAAGTAAGACAAGTTTGTTCTGGGACATTCTGGTTTTCTTGTCCTTATAGAAAGATAATAGCTTGCATGTTTCATTGAGAGAGGTGTAAGCTTTTTAACAATTTGCAATTCTCTTGTCTCAGTTAAAGGTTAGTTTGGTGGTGCCATTGTCTAAGGTTGATCCAAAATAGTTAAATAAAGTTGCTGAAAGTGTGGCCTGTCTTTGCTATACTGATTATGCCCCATTGAAGTGAGACAGCAGGAGATATAATTTTACTTATTTGCTGCTGAATAGCAAGAAAGTAAGCTGTTAGATTCTTACAGCAGATTAGCAGAGATGTTCTCATGCCTTTTAAACAGGCTTACGTAGCAAAGCAAAAAAAAAAACCCGCTAAGCCAGCCTCACCTCTGCATCTAAATCTTTCAGGAGAAAAGCAGATAAGAACAACATTTTTAGTTGCAAGGTGTTAGGGAGAACCTCTGGGTAGGTACTATTTCTATTATGGAGATCAGCTGATATACGTGACAACTGTTGTAGGCTAGACAATGCTCCTCTGCATTTCTGGGTAAAATATATGAAAATTGTCATATCTAGCACCTGTTGGCTTCAGATAAGTTTAGGAAAGCAAATTTTAATATCTTTCCCAGAAACCCAGAGGGGCATTGCCTGGTCTACAATACAGCGCACACGTATTCAGCGTACCAGGCGCATGGCCTGGCCTATAATACTGCACACATGCACTTGGCATAGTAGGGGCATTGTGTGGCCTACAATATTGCATAGGAGGTGCACCATGGGCTCTCCATTAGAGATGAGCAAAGTTGTGAAAAATTTGATTTGGTTATTTCGCTGAAGTTTGCCAAGCAATTCGATTTGTTCCAAATTAATTTGTCACAAATTGCTATAAATCAGGTATACACATCTATCACAGTGGCTAAGGTAATGTATGGAGTAGGCTGCTGCAGTAGGCCCGCTCCATATGCAGTGGGTGCCAGCTGTACCATACAGCAGACACCTGGCCGCAATGCCAGGGAATGGCGATCCTGCCGAACCAACACTGAACATAACAGAAATTATTTTTAAGCACTGTAGACATGAATCCCTTTAAAAAAACAAATTATTTCCATATTCCAAGTCTAAAATCTGAAACAATAAAAATATATGGGATTACAGGTCATACATTTCCTAACATCAACCTTAAAAAAACACATGACAAGTTAATAAATGGGTAAAATTGCCCACGTCCATTATTAAATTAAACTTGTACATATTAACTTAAAACTTCATAACCATGAATACCAATAACTCAAGACTCATAACCATTTTGTACTGATACTGTAGATAATAAATACAAAATTACATAAAACCTGATCACAGCCTTAAGCTCGAGCTCAGTTCCACAACTTTCAAATACCCCAGTTTAAAATAATAAATCAGTGACTAAAATATAATAAAGAAAGAATACAAATAAACTAAAAGATGAACAAAACGAAGGGGGGGGGGGCATTGAAGACATCCAAATAACCGCAGGAAAGGTGAGGCAAATCCAGCATCACTGATTGTATCCCCAAAACTTCACCCACGCCCCAAAACCCTTAACCAATGACCAATGTGCTACTGGGACATGGAAACATTGTCCAAACCCCAGCAAAAGATTGTCCAATCATTAAGGCTTCATGCACATGAATGTCAGTCGGCCGTATTGCGGTCCGCAATACACGGGAATGAGGCCTAAACCAATGAAACAGACATTGCCATCCTGGGCAGAATTTGCCCAAAGGATGGCAACCAAAGATAAACAATCCCAAAGCTGTTAACAAAAAAAGGAGATCTGCCGAGAAATGGTACACCTCATTTAGGTGGAAAACCCTTCTATTGTTTTGCTCCTATACAAATTGGAAACCATAATGAATGATAAAGATTATTTATAAGTAATACATGTCTATAGCTCAATATACTGAGGGATAAAACCTCATTACCAGCATTTACTGTGAGCTGTAAAGCGATAATTGCCACCAAAATAATCAATTAGTCAATTACCCCCAGCCTAAAAAAATTAAAATATAAAAGTCGTCTATAAGGGCTGTGCGAAAATTCTGATGCCACACTACTGGCTGGGCAGGAAAGCATGCCCATGGCAAACTTAGCCAGTTGTGGCCACACTTCAAGTTTGCATCTTCAATAGTCCAGGGGATCTTGGATCATGGGTAACAGGGAGCAGTCCAAGTATGCCACCACCTGCTGGATGAGGTTCTGCTTGATTTCCCACTGCTGTTGGTTGGGTGGAAGGTGGCTGAAGAAAACTGCTTATCACTGGTTGTTGCTGCTCATGCCCCCCTCCGCCCCCTCCCCAACAGTCATGCCAGTGGAGCATGAGCACAGAGGGTCCCCCTGGTCAATCCTTTCAGAGGAAGGGTGATGGTGCTCGTAGGCAGCAACAAACCGACTACACAGCATGTCTCTATAGTAGTACATTTTTGCATCTCTATCAGAAGGTCTAAAAAATGCCCTTATTTTTGACTGGTAGCGAGGGTCTAACAATATGGATAGCCAGTAGTTATCCCTCTGCCGAATCCTGACAATGCGGCTGTGACTACAAAAACAAGAAAGCATGCATCTGGCAATCTTGTGCAAGGGATTTCCTCCCTGCCTCCATCTCCACTACATACTGCCATGGTCTTTAAGGGTTATCTGCATTGTATTTGTTGTCGCCCTCCAGCTCCCCATGCTCCTCCTGCTCCTCATCTGTCGCTTGAGCAGATAAACCACCTAGTTATGTATAAATTTCTTGGCCGTTTATGTCCTCTGCCTCATCCCCATCTTCCTCCTCGGCCAGTTCATCCTCCTCAGGGATCAGGAGGCTGTGAGATGTAGGCACCACATCTTCTGTCCCCTGGCCAATCAGATTTCTCATATTCCCCTCCAGGATATGAAGGAGTGGATTGACATCATTCATCCTGTAGACTGACAAAGTGGCCTTCTCAAAGGGCCTGAGCAAATAGCAAGAGTCCCACATGAGCTGACACTGGCTAGCATGGATGTTACACTGGGGAGTAAACCTGTCAGTCATCACCTGGCTAAGTTGCTGATGTGCCTGGGCCAGAACCACATATACAGTGCCTTGTGAAAGTATTTGGCCCCCTGGTACTTTTCAACCTTTTGCCACATTTCAGGCTTCAAACCAAACGATATAACATTTTAAATTTTTGGTGAAGAATCAACAAGTGGGTCACAATTGTGAAGTGGAACGAAATTTATTGGATCATTAAAACTTTTTTTTGTAATAATAAAACTGAAAAGTTGGGCGTGCACAATTATTCGGCCCATTTACTTTCAATTCAGAAAACTCACTCCAGAAGTTCATTGAGGATCTCTGAATGATCCAATGTTGTCCTAAATGACTGATGAAGATAAATAGAATCCACCTGTGTGTAATCAAGTCTCCGTATAAATGCACCTGCTCTGAGATAGTCTCAGGGTTCTGCATCATGAAGACCAAGGAACACACCAGGCAGGTCCGTGATACTGTTGTGGAAAAGTTTAAAGCCGGATTTGGATACCAAAAGATTTCCCAAGCTTTAAATATCCCAAGGAGCACTGTGCAAGCGATCATATTGAAATGGAAGGAGTATCAGACCACTGCAAATCTACCAAGACCTGGCCGTCCCTCTAAACTTTTATCTCAAACAAGGAGAAGACTGATCAGAGATGCAGCCAAGAGGCCCATGATCACTCTGGATGAACTGCAGAGATCTACAGCTGAGGTGGGAGAGTCTGTCCATAGGACAACAATCAGTCGAACACTTCACAAATCTGGCCTTTATGGAAGAGTGGCAAGAAGAAAGCCATTTCTCAAAGATATCCATAAAAAGTCTCATTTACAGTTTGCCAGAAGCCACCTGGGAGACACACCAAACATGTGGAAGAAGGTGCTCTGGTCAGATGAAACCAAAATCGAACTTTTTGGAAACAATGCAAAACGATATGTTTGGCGTAAAAGCAACACAGCTCATCACCCTGAACACACCATCCCCACTGTCAAACATGGTGGTGGCAGCATCATGGTTTGGGCCTGCTTTTCATCAGCAGGGACAGGGAAGATGGTTAAAATTGATGGGAAGATGGATGGAGCCAAATACAGGACCATTCTGGATGAAAACCTGTTGGA
The DNA here is from genome assembly GCA_900303285.1 of Rhinella marina. Lineage (NCBI taxonomy): Eukaryota > Metazoa > Chordata > Amphibia > Anura > Bufonidae > Rhinella > Rhinella marina. The sequence goes on from ONZH01013576.1 coordinate 22,783, forward strand.
GTCTGCAAAAGACCTGAGACTAGGACAAAGATTTATCTTCCAACAAGACAATGATCCCAAACATAAAGCAAAATCTACAATGGAATGGTTCAAAAATAAACGTATCCAGAAGGGCCAAGTCAAAGTCCAGACCTGAATCCAATTGAGAATATGTGGAAAGAGCTGAAAACTGCTGTTCACAAACACTCTCCATCCAACCTCAAAGAGCTCGAGCTGTTTTGCAAGGAAGAATGGGCAAGAATTTCAGTCTCTAGATGTGCAAAACTGATAGAGACATACCCCAAGCGACTTGCAGATGTAATTGCAGCAAAAGGTGGCGCAACAAAGTATTAATGCAAGGAGGCCAAATAATTTTGCACGCCCTACTTTTCAGTTTTATTATTACAAAAAAAGTTTAAATGATCCAATAAATTTCGTTCCACTTCACAATTGTGATCCATTTGTTGTTGATTCTTCACCAAAAATTTAAAATGTTATATCTTTTTGTTTGAAATATGGCAAAAGGTTGTAAAGTTCCAGTGGGCCGAATACTAATAGCGTGGTCTGCATGCTAGATGACCTGAAAGGGTACCTGACCACACCACCAGACACAAGTGTCATCATCTTGTATGGGCAAGGGAGTGTCTATGCTGGACAAGGGACCTGTGGGCCTCAGTGCTGTTCACTAATGAAGGTCGTTTCACGCTGAGCAGAAATGATGGCCACCGACAATGTTGGAAACATCAAGGAGAGCGCTATGGATCAGCCATTGTCACCAAACGAGCCTTTGTGGGTGGTGGTGTTACAGTGTGAACAGGTGTGTCTAGTCAATACAGAACTGCCCTACATTTTGTGAATGGTATAGTGACAAGCCCATACTACTTGAATAGCATAAATAATTCAGTCATTGTGCCTTTGAGTTAACAACACAGGCCTAATTTCATCTTCATGGATGACAAAGCGACAGCTCATCAAGGTCACATTATTAGGGAACGGCTGCTGGAGACTGGGGTACCTCAAATGGAGAGGTCCGCACTTTCTCCAGACCTGAATCCCATAAAAACCTATGGAATTAGCTGAGTCGCCGTGTAGAGGCTGGTAACTGTACTCCAGAACTTCAATCAGCCATTCAAGAAGAGTGGGATGCCATTCCGCAGCAGACACTAAGTCGTCTTGTGAACAGAATGAGACATCATTGTCAAGCTGTTATTGATGCCCAGGGTCGCATGACAGGTTATTGAGACATTGGCGTTTTTTGTGCGGGTATACCCACCACTGTTGTTAGCTTTTATTTTAATAAATTGTTTGAGATGAGGAAATCACCATTGCATGCTTCGACTTAAAGTGTAACTGTCATGTAACTGTCATGACTGATTAGTGGAAGGGACTGGGGGCATTAATGAAAGCTGTTATTATAAGGTAATTACAGATCTTTTGACAATCATTGACAGACTAATTGAGGTATACATGCTTAGCTCTAATAAACTGGCAAATAAAAAAAATATGACAGTTACACATTAAATGCCCTACTTTCATGATATAATATCACTATTAGAGATGAGCAAATTTTTCAAAAATCCGATTCGACTGGTTCGCCGAATTTTCCGAAAAGATTCGCTTCGATCCGAATAAATTCGTTGCGAATCGCATTAAAAAACGGCTACTTCCGGGCTGCAGAGAGCCTGGATAGTGGTGTAGAACACTGTGCCTTGCAGTAAAACGCATAGGGAGTAGTGTTGAGCGAGCACTTCTGTGCTTGTATGCTCGGGTGCTCTGGCCGAGCAACCGAGCATAATGTTAGTCAATGGGACTAAACCAGGCACCCCCCGCTTTGAAGAGGGGAGGGTGTCTGGTTAATAGAAAAAGGTCAGAATCGTGACTTCTCCTCTTTTACTCCTTTCGCTTGTAAAAGTATGCTAATTAATTCATACGCATTAGCATACAATGCGTAGCATTAGCGTACAAATCAACATTACAATGAATGCCAGCATTGCGCTTGAGTACACTCGGTGTTCTACTGTGGTAGTGGAAGAACACTGTGAGCCAGTGTGACACACACATAACAGGCTTCGCTCTTCGAATCGCTGCACACTTTTATGTATTTGGGCAGTTCAGGGGCCAAAACTCACAAAACAACTCAAGTCTGAACTCAGCCTTACAGGTCAATGTTAGCGCCAGCTATAAAGAATCGTGCAGAGGCTCAAGATCCTACTAGAGCGCCAAAAGCTCACGCCTTTTACACCAATTCACTGATTCCACATACATTTCGACAGAACCTGTTCTATTACACGCTTATACAAGCAGAGCCCCCCCCAGAAAGGTTGGAGATAGCAGTGGCAGCAACATCAGCAGACTATAGAGTGGCACGACGACAGTGTGGCCAGGTGGCAGCAGCATGAGTAGTACAATTTGGAGGCCACAGAGTGGCACAATTACCTAATTTTGATGTAGCGGCAGCTAGGAGACGGCATGTGGAGTCGGCGACGATAGCAGCATCAGGCCGGAGAGTGGCATGATGACATACCCTGAAGAGCAGACCGTAATAAAAAATTCTCGTCCTTTTGGTTAAGATCAACTGTAGCATATCTTCTTATCAGTATCGGGGCTGGTTATGCTAGCGGACGGGAACGTAAGACAGAGGAGGTGCAGTGAAGGCTCCAGCTTTGCCTCGACTGTGACAAAATGTCAGTATTGACCCAAGACGCACAATCAAAGACCCTGGAAGTGGCAGCAGCAGTCGTTAAAATTGGAAGGCGACAGAGTGGCACAATGACAGACCCTGGAAGTGGCAGCAGCATAAGTAGGCCACAGAGGGGCACAATGACAGACCCTGGAAGTGGCAGCAGCATGAGTAGGCAACAAATTGGCACAATCAAAGACTCTGGAAGTGGCAGCAGCAGTCGTTAAAATTGGAAGGCGACAGAGTGGCACAATGACAGACCCTGGAAGTGGCAGCAGCATGAGTAGGCCAAAGAGGGGCACAATGACAGACCCTGAAGTGGCAGCAGCATGAGTAGGCAACAAATTGGCACAATCAAAGACCCTGGAAGTGGCAGCAGCAGTCGTTAAAATTGGAAGGCGACAGAGTGGCACAATTACAGACCCTGGAAGTGGCAGCAGCATGAGTAGGCCAAAGAGCCAAAGAGGGGCACAATGACAGACCCTGAAGCGGCAGCAGCATGAGTAGGCCAAAGAGAGCACAAAGAGAGACCCTGGAAGTGGCAGCAGCATGAGTAGGCCACAGAGTGGCAGAATGACAGACCCTGGAAGTGGCAGCAGCATGAGTAGGCCAAAGAGTGGCACAAAGAGAGACCATGGAAGTGGCAGCAGCATGAGTAGGCCACAGAGTGGCACAATTACATAATTTGGAGGTAGTGGCAGCTAGGACACAGCGTGTGGAGGCAGCAGCAGCAGCATACCGTAGAGTGGCACAATTACATAATTTGGACCTAGCGGCAGCTAGAAGACAGCGTGTGGAGGCGGTAGCAGCAACAACATCCCAGAGAGTGGCACAAGTACATAATTTGGACCTAGCGGCAGCTAAGACACAGTGCGCGGAGGCGGCGTCAGCAGCATGAATAGGCCACAGAGTGGCACAATTACATCATTTGGAGGTAGCGGCAGATAGAACACAGCGTGTGGAGGCGACAGCAGCATGAGTAGGCCACAGAGTGGCACAATTACATAATTTGGACATAGCGGCAGCTAGGACACAGTGTGTGGAGGCGGCAGCATCAGGCCACAGAGTGGCATGGTGACATAGCCTGGAGGTAAAAGCAATAGCAGCATGAAGAGACCTGATGAGATGGCAGCAGCATCAGAAGGATACATGACAAAGTGGAGAGGTGGGTGGCAATACCAGTCACTGGTAAAGATGCTGGGTGGTAGAAGGAGCAGCTGGTAGATGTGTGGCATCAGGTGGATTGCAGCATCATAAGAGTGGCTGAGGCAGGTAGCCTGAAGAATACAGTCTCATTTGTCAAGGTTTGGGTGACGCATCATGGCTCATCTAATCCAATGCATCAGGTGTTGGTGGGTGGAAATCCTGGCTGATCCACGCCTGATTCATCTTGACAAACGTGAGTCTTTCCACATTTTGGAAGGACAGGCGAGTTCTCCTTGGGGTAACTATGGCCCCCGCCGCACTGTACACTCGCTCTGATGCCACACTACTAGCCAGGAAGGACAGCTTCTCCAGTGCAAACTCGGCCAGTTGTGGCCACAAATCCAGTTTGACTGCCCAGTAGTCCAGAGGATCTTCAATGTGGGGTGGCAGGGTGCTGTCCAAGTAGGCCACCACCTGCTGGTTCAGGGTGTGCTCCTGGTCTACCTTCTGCTGCAGCTGCTGCTGGTGAGTACTTTCCGCACTTGGCGGGTGAAGAAAGCTGCTCATCAGCGACTCCAGACTCAAGTTGCTGCTGATGGAGCTGGTACTGCTCCTAACCCCCCACCCCCCCCCCACAGCAGCCGTGACAGTGGTACGTGAGGGGCCCCCCGGTCAGACCTGCGAGAGGATGGATGACGATGCAGATAGGCAGCAGCCAACTGACTACTCTATAGTACTTCAGTTTGTCCTCCCTCTCAGCAGGTGAAAAACAGGCCCCCATTTTAGACCAGTAGCGAGGGTCCAAGAGGGTGGAGAGCCAGAAGTCATCCCTCTGCCGGATGGTGGCTATTCGGCTGTCACTACGTAAGCAAGTGAGCATGCATCGGGCCATTTGCGCAAGTGACTCAGAGGGACTCCCTGCCTCCAACTCCACTGTATACTGCCATGGTGTCTCTGGGTCAACTGCCTCATTTTCCTCATCTCGCTCTACCTCCTCTGGATGCTCCTGCTCCTCCTCTTCTGTCACCTGGGTAGAAAAACCACTAAATGCTTATGCTCCAATGTCCTCCTCCTCCTCCAGTTCAGCTCCCACCGGACTCATGTGGCCGTGAGATGCAGTCTCCACGTCTCCAGTACCCTGACCAGAAAGATTTTTCAGCATCTGTTCCAGGACATGAAGCAGTGGAATGACGTTGTTCATACCATAGTCCTGGTGACTGACAAATAACGTGACCTCCTCAAAGGGCCTGAGCAAGCGGCAGGTGTCACGCATGAGCTGCCACTGGCTGACATCAAAATTTCACAGGGGAGTACTCCTGTCCGCTTGGATTCTTAAGAAATTGTTTATGGCCTTTCTCTGTTCGTACAGTCGGTCCAACATATGGAGGGTTGAATTCCAACTGGTGGAAACATCACATAGCAGCCTATGTTGGGGGACGCCATTCTGCCGCTGCACCTCAAGGAGGGTGTGCTTGGCGGTGTAGGAATGGCTGAAGTGCATGCAAAGTTTCCTGGCCATTTTTAGAATGTTTTGAAGTTGGGTATAAGACTTGAGGAACCGTTTGACAACCAGATTAAATACATGTGCCAGCGCGGACACCATGTTCTTTCCGTTATCTGTCACCATGGTTCCGATTCTTAGTTGTCGCGGAGAAAGCCAACAATCGATTTCTTCTTTCATGAGGCGGAGCAGTTCCTCCCCTGTGTGACTTCGTTCGCCCAGGCAAACCAGGTGTAGAACTGCGTGACACCACCGTGCCCTGCACATGTGGTACGCTGAGGGAGCACTATGACTTGGCCCTGCAGTGGAGGCTGAGGTGGTGGAGAAGGAGCCGGACATTAGCGTAGGATCAGAAGTTTGACAACAAGGAGGAGAAAGTGGCGTCACCTGTTCAAGTTGCTCGTGTGGCTGGGCAGGAAGCACATTGACCCAGTGGGCCATAAAGGACATGTACTGTCCCTGACTGTAGTTGCAACTCCACACGTCGCCGCTGCCGTGCACTTTGGCAGACACCAACAGGCTCAAGGACTGGGCCACCTTCTCTTCTACATATTTGTGCAGGGCTGGGACTGACTTTTTGGCAAAGAAATGACGGCTTGGCACTCTTCACCTCGGCTTGGCACAAGCCTTCATTTCTCTGAACAGTGCAGAGTCCACTAGTTGAAAAGGGAGGGACTGCAGCACTAGCAACTTGGACAGGAGCATGGTCAGCTTCGGCGCTGTAGGATGGCTGGACGTGTACTGCTGTCTCTTTGCAATCGCCTCAGTGAACGACTGCTGCCGTAATGAGTGGCGAGGAATAAGAGGAGGAGGAGCAGGAGCATCTGGAGCGGTAGATAATGACAGACAGCTCCCTTCAGCAGAGGTGCTGGAGCCTTGACTGCCTGAAATGGGATGCGTTCCACTGGGTGATGCTGCTGTTGCTGCTGCCGACTGGACCGCCACATCTGAGCCACGGTTCTCCCAGGCCACTTTGTGGTGATGCTGCATATGTTGGCGCATGACCGTGGTTACAACATTAGCACCCTGGCCACGCTTCACTTTCTGACCACAGATTCTACATATAGCCATGTTCACCTCCTCAGGCGTCTTTACAAAAAACTTCCACACCGCCGAGTAAGCGATTTTACCACCAACACTCCGCACTGACTGAGTGGTACCTCCGCTGCCTGGCTGAGCCCCTGCGCCGCTCTTTTCATGGCCGGAAAGCACCTGTGAAGAGTGCAGTCTACCCCGTGCCCGTATGGCTCCCGACCTTGCACTACTGCCACTCCGCTGACTAATGGCCACACTACCGACTTGCTGCCTGCACCGCTGCCTGACGCGCAAGCTGTCAGTCTCGTCTGCAGATGATGATAATGATGATGATGAAGCCCTTGCTTCACCCGGCTCCCAAGTGCGATCGGATACATCATCATCAACTACAGTTTGCACATCGCTAATGTCCTCCTCAACTGTCTCGGTGTACAAAGCCAGACCTCTCTCAACATCACCTCCCACTACACTCTCCTCATCAGTACTTGACTGCCTACTGGAAGGAGCGGATTTATGCCCCACCTCTTGGCTTCACAGTAGCTGCTGACTGTCCTCAAGTAGTTTGTCCTCGCTGTATAGTGGCGCAGAGCCCATTGGATATAGTACTACTCTGGATGAGGGGACCGAAAAGGACAGAGGCAGGTTGAGGACAGGTAAGGGCACTGGAGCTGCTCCTGGCCCATGCCAACTAAGGGTTGTGTCTGATAAACCCACCGACTCTTGGCTGGGGGTTTCAGAAGTCATCTGCCGCTCTTTGGGCTGGAATCTGGGTTGGTGGTCAACACACGACCACTAGATGACACCGGTAGCTGCGGCCTCACCGAGTGACCAATAATGCCACGTCCCCTTCCTCTGCTGAGACCTGTGCCTGTTCTCGAAAAATTTTTGCCACTGCCCCTCCCCTGTGAAGGGCCTGTCACCTCTCTTTCTGACATCCTGTTTCATAAAAAAATTAAAATAAAATTTAATGAACAATCCCCCCCAAAATTTTACTTTGCTCACTGCCTTGCACAATGGCTTAACTATTTCTTTCAGAAATATCGTCACCTACACAGTGTGTTAACAATGGGTTACTGAACTGCAGTACATTAGGTTACTGCACAGCACTATACACTTTGTTTATATACAGACTGACGCTGCAACTATCGATGTAAAAGGAACGAGCCCAGAACCACGTCTTTAGGCCCCATTCACACGACCATATGTATTCCGTGTCCATATAAAAATGGAACGGAAGACATTTTTTTTTCTCCTATGGAAAAATGAATGGGTCTGTATGGTTCCGCATCTTATCCGTGTGAATGGGGCCTTACTCTTTTTTGGGCCAGTCAGCTTCACTGACTACGTTAGCCCAATATCACGTTTTTCTGTTTGGATGGCGACTAACGCCGCAAATAGTTATTTAAAAAAACAACCCCACTAACACAGATTCACTGTTTTTTGGCAAGTCAACTTCACTGACTACATCAGCACAATATCACGCTTTTCTGTTTGGATCGCGAATAACGCCGCAAATAGTTATTTTAAATGAACAAATCCACAAACACGGATTCACAGTTTTTTTGGCACGTCAGCTTCACTGACTACGTTAGCACAATATCACGCTTTTCTGTTTGGATGGCGAATAAAGCCGCAAATAGTTATTTAAAAGAACAACCCCACAAACACTGATTCACTGTTTTTTTGGCAAGTCAGCTTCACTGACTACGTTAGCACACTATCACGCTTTTCTGTTTGGATGGCGAATAACGCCGCAAATGGTTATTTAAAGCTAACAACACCACAAACACGGATTCACTATTTTTTTGGCAAGTCAGCTTCACTGACTACGTTAGCACAATATCACGTTTTTCTGTTTGGATGGCGAGTAAAGCCGTAAATAGTTATTTAAAAAAACAACCTCACAAACACGGATTCACTGTTTTTTTGGCATGTCAACTTCACTGACTACGTTAGCACAATATCTCGTTTTTCTGTTTGGATGGCAAATAACGCCGCAAATAGTTATTTAAAAGAACAACCCCACAAACATGGATTCACTGTTTTTTTGGCAAGTCAACTTCACTGACTACGTTAGCACAATATCTCGTTTTTCTGTTTGGATGGCAAATAGCGCCGCAAATAGTTATTTAAAAGAACAACCCCACAAACATGGATTCACTGTTTTTTGGCAATTCAACTACACTGAAGAATTTAGCACTATATGGCGCTTGTCCTTTTGTTATGGCGAATAACGCCGCAACTATTTCTTTCACATTTACAAGCTGCCAATCACGGATTACATATGTTTTTCCCCAAACACAACCCAAAAGATTTTTTATTTTTTTTATTATTATTATTTTTTTATTATTTTATTTTTTTCTAATGTACCCCAAACAAGGCTCTGACCCTCTTACTGCACTGCAAAAAGTGAGAGTAGTGGTGCTTCTTTGAATACAGCACCCCAAAACAGTCTTTAGAACAGAGTGCAGTGCTGTATAACAGGCTAACCCCTATGCTCACTCACTGCTGCACAGTGTACCAGAATAGCGATTTCACTGCCTGATTTTCTGTCTAGAAATCGTCCCTCTCCTATCCCTGCAATTCAGATTATCTATCCCTGATCTCTTTTCTTTAGTTTTTATTTCACTTGCCTTATGTCTCCTGACATATGTCTCTGGTCTAACATCAATAGCAAATGGCGGATTCCAGCACTGCAGAGCTATTTATAGGGCTGTGACATCACAGGACCTGGCTGGCTGCTAATTGGCTACATGTCTGCATGTGATCTCATTGTGGATGTTTACTTCTTTATTTCAGAAATCCTTCCCCCATGTCATGCCATGTGCTTGCGGCCATTTTAGGAAAAAAAAAAAAAGATTCAATACTACGAATCGCCAGGAAATTCGCATTCGTTCCGAATCGAATTTTCCATGAAATTCGTAACGAATTCCACTTTGTCAGCTTCGATTTGCTCATCTCTAATCACTATAGTGTGAACTTTTTACATTTTCCATAAATTTCACCTGAAAGCCAAATATCCCTAACCTTTTGTGAGTAGTGTATGTGTGGAGGGCTGGTACAGGTTTTTTTTAGATAAGTAATGGTGGCCTGGGACTCTCCACAAACCCTCAGTTTTTTTAAATGTCACCTACATGAAAAGGGAGTGACTGTAGTACCAGCAACTTGGCCACGTGCAGATTCATCTTCTGCGCCATTGGATAAGTGAATGCATACTGTTGTCTTTTTGTAATCGTCTCAGTGATCAATTGCTGTTGAAACAAGTGACAAGGACGAGGAGCAATAGACGACATTGAAGTTGATCTGAAGGAACAACAGCTTCCTTCTGCTGACATTGACGAGCCCTGAGTGCTTTAGAGAGGGTGCGTGTCGGTGGAAGATGCAGAGGTGCCTGCATCAGGCTGTAACACAAAATGAGTGGCATGGTTTTCCTATGCCACTTTATGATGCCGCCCCTTGTGTTGACGCAGGGCCGTCATACTAAAATTAGCACTCTGGCTGCCCTCACCTTCTTCCCTCACATCCGGCATACCGCCCTCATAACGCCCCCAGTGATATGGTGCAAACTTCCCACACTGCCGAGTATGGCATTTTTCCTCTACCATTACACCTCTGTAGTGGACCCCTCCTCCAAGTCTGGGATGGCCTGTAACTGCTGACTGTCCTCACTAAGCTCTTCGTCTGTGAAAACTGGAGCAGAGCCGGCGGCTTTCATTACTTGGCAATAGTGTACAGTAACTATAGTTTATTGTCCAAAGTGTACAGTAACTGTATCACTAAAATAATGAATTAACTGTGAATGTCGGTGTACTAGAACGTGATGCACACAGCGATATATCACACCTGCCTTTAATACTGAGGCACACCAACTGAATCATTAAAATAACTTATTAACTCTGAATGTCGGTGCACTAGAACGTGATGCACCCAGTGATATATCACACCTGCCTTTAATACTGTGACACACTGATTGCATACCTCTCAACCGTCCCGGACCCAGCGGGACAGTCCCGGATTGCAGTGGCTGTCCTGCTGTCCCAGTACAGGGGAGGTATGTCCCGGTTTCTGGCATCGGCTCACTGCTTCATCCACCATCCCTCTCGTCCCCCCTGCAGGCTCTCCATACCTCTGGTCTGTGTGAGGGCGGGGCCAAGGCTGACTGCCGGCCAGCAGACCAGAGCAGCCAATGTCCTGTGGCTGCTGCTGCAGATGCTACTAAGAAGAAGGCAAGCATGTGGTGTTTATATTTTTTAACTTTCTGTGGCACAATGTAGGCATATTACTGGGGGCACAACATATTACTCGGGGCACAATGTGGGCATATTACTGGGGGCACAATATGGGCATATTACTAGGGGCACAATGTGGGCATATTACTGGGGCAAAATGTGGGCATATTACTGGGGGCACAATGTGGGCATATTACGGGGGGCACAATTTGGGCATATTACTGGGGGGCACAATGTGGGCATATTACTAGGGGCACAGTGTGGGCATATAACAGGGGGCAGAATGTGGGAATATTACTGGGGGGCACAGCTGGGCATATTACTGGGGACACAGCTGGGCATATTACAGGGGGGCAACGTGGGCATATTACTGGGGACACAGCTGGTAATATTACTGGGGGCACCGCTGGTCATATTGCTGGGGGCACATAACAGGGCATATTACTGGGGACACATAACAGAGCATATTATTGGAGGCACAGATGGGCATATTACTGGTGGCACATAACTGGGGAATAATTACTATGTGGGGAAATAAGGGGACTGGGTGGGATTAGGTGTATAGTTATATTTTGGGTGGAGTTAGAGGCATGGCCTAGTGCTGAAAAAATTAGCAGCGGCGCGCAAAGCACGCTGCATAATATGTACCTCTTTGTTCATTTACAAAGTTTGGAGGTATGTAACTGTATCACTAAAATAACGGATTAACTTTGAATGTCGGTGCACTAAAACGTGATGCATACAGTGATGTATTACACCTGCCTTTAATACTGAAGCACACTAATTGTATCACTAAAATAACGGATTAACTCTGAATGTCAGTGGACTAGGATGTGATACACATGGCAATATACGACACCTGCCTTTAATACTGAGGTACACTAACTGTATCATTAAAATAACGGATTAACTTTGAATGTCAGTGCACCAGAACGTGATGCACCTGACGATACACTCTCCCTGCAGTCTTCCTGCACTCGCCTTCTCCAATATTCTTCTATTAATCATTTTCAGCAACACTGTCCCTAGTGCATGGGCGCTTGTCACGTTTCTCCCTTTCATTAGCTCACAGAACAATGGCAGAGATGTGCAGGATGAGGGTTTAAAAGAGCGTTAATATGACAGGGGCTCATTATCTGCGAATTGGCTCGCTGCACAGTAATAAGGGTGATCTCACATTCCCGGCCTTCTTACTTTCACTTTGAAACATGTGCAGCTGGAATTTTAGGAAAACCTTATTGGTTTCCACAAAGAAAAATCAGATTTGTTGCGAACTGAAGTTTTCCTAAACTTCGGACCAAATTCCACTTTGAACGCTGTACTCAAGACTACTCTGCAAAATGAAAAAGAGAACCACTTAGAGACTCTCTCTCTCTCTCTGATCCATCCATGGCCAGTACAGTGTCTTTCATGATGTCCTCGGTTTCTGCCTCTCCAGCTGCTCAGACTCTTCTTCTGCTCCATCATCAGCCATCAATTTCAGAAATAAGCTGGTGGCCAAGTTGCTGGAGGTGCAGGCGCTGTCGTACAGCTTAGTTGAGTCTGCTTCCTTTAGTGAGCCAGTTGTGGTGCTTAGCCTTGCTGGAAGATTCCTAGCTGGCATTATATATCCCAAAAAGCCATCCCTGCCTTGTACTCTCACGTGGTGTAGAATGTGAGCCGCTCTGTGAAATACGCGCTGTGCACCAAGCTGCATGCCATGGTAGACACCTGGAGCAGCTGTTATGGGGAGGGACAGTACGTGTCTTTCACGGCCTACTGGGTCATTTTTTTCCAGCAGCGGTGAGGCAGCACCCCAGCTACAAGGCCAGATCCTTTTTTTTTTAATCAGATAGTTTTTTATTAAAGTTTTTAACAACATTACAATTGAAGTGGTTTATAATCAGTTACAAAGATCATTGCATAAGTATATATGTTGAGAATTCTGGAAGTTACAGTATTGTTTCCACAAAACATAATCCTTCAATTGTTGCATAGAAAAACAAACAAACAAACAAAAAAGAAAAGAAGAACGCCCACCCCCCTGATGAGAGGACGACCATACCCCACCCCCAACAGACGACACCAGCACACAGTGAGCTCCACTCAATATGCTTTTTTGACTAGTACTGACATATCAGGTTTCACGGGACGACAATATCTGATGTTAACTACTTTTCCCATATTGCAGTATATTTCGGTTCGCAATTCCTTTTCATATATACCCCTTTGTCTAATCGTAAGATAACATTAATTCTATTATGGAATTCTGTCATAGTTGGAGGTTGTTGTCTCAACCAGTGCCTGGCAATTAACTTTCTAGCCTGAAACAGAATCCTCTGTACCCCGACTCTAGTATTGTAACTTTTGATAGGTAGTACACCTAGAACACAGGCTCTGGGAGTATATGGAATTTCAATTCCATAAGCTGCTTTAATGCACTTTAATAATCCGGACCAATAACCAATCCCAGAACATGTGTATTAACGTAGTAGGCGAATACCCACACCTAGGACAAGAGGAGTCATTCCTAACTCCAATCTTGAAGAGAAAATCAGGAGTTTTATATACCCTATGTATTAATAATAATAATTGTGAAAGGCCAGATCCTTTTGATCCCCCCCATGTTTGCATCAGCCTGGCTCCCACACTAGGCATGTATCCGCCTCCTCTGTCTTCTCCACCTCCTCCTCCATGGACACATACCCATCCTCAACAGCAGCAGGATACAATTTTGCTCCCCCTCTCTCCTATCACATGTATCAAGACAACTGTTGGAGCTGATAGGTCTGGGAAAGAGTAGCCACAAAGGCAAACAGTTGCTTAAGTACATCAAGCAGCAAATATCCTGCAACACCGTGGCTGCCTTGAATCTGGTGTTAATAAAACATGCTCCCTACATGGCGCATGTAATTAACCTAATCGTGCAACACTTTTTAAAAAAGTACACTGGATTGTGCAAGGTGCTAGCAATGTCCAGGAGACTATCCTTACATTTCATCCATTCTTACATGGCGAGGAATGTTCTCCTGGACTTGCAATGACAGAATGGTTTGTCACTACACTGACACCTTAATCTGCAACATTCTTGCTGGAATTTGACATTACACATGCTAAAGCCTCTGTACGAGCGGCAGAAAGTTGTAAACAATGTTGTCATGCACCAGACTGCCTCAGCAGCAGGAAATATGTGTTGTTTTAAGGTCAAGCAGTTGCCAAGATGCCTGTCGGGTGCTGGTGCCTTCCGAAGAGACCACAAAGTTTGTCAACAGGGACAACTGCAATATGAACTGCCCCATCATCAACTGCCCCCAATAAGGGAAAGTTTTTGGAAGCTTTGGAATGTGAAGAAGCATAATACATGTGCTGGCACGCTAATCGTTAATGTAGTCAAACATGCGTTGACCCATAGCTATATATGTCAGTGTGACTCCAACATGATTTCTATCATTGTCATTGTGTTCAAGAGTTTAGGGCTGAGGGGGAAGAAAATGGAAAAATGTATATAAAAAATGTATGAAAAGAGATAGTGTTTCCCTGAAAATTCAGAGTACTGGGAGACTAGAGGGTGTTATATACCAATTTCCAGGGCAATTGGAGCCAATTTGGTTCAGCACGAATTGATTCGGGTCCGAAGTTAACCTTTTTTTTAAAACAAATTGCTGAATTGGAGCCAAAGTGAATCTTGGCAGTTTCATGGTTTTAATAGCCTGGAGTACCTCTGCCAAAGACAAATCCATTTTCATTAAATCTTTATGCTCAGGTGATAACCTAGGACTAGTATCATGAGTCAATGGATCTGCATGGGCATAAAATTGGGGGTTAAAATGACAAAATACTTTTAGAATATGCTTAGGATCCTGAGTAAGATCACCCCTGGCACCCGTGAAAGCTTACATGCCAAGGGGATTTAAGGCTTGTCTCATAACATATGGAATTTACATTTATTCAGACAAATATGTAGATCAGGGCTGCTTGAATGTCTGCTCGCAAATTGAGCATAGGATCAGCTTTATGCGAGCTAAGTAAACCTGGGTTCACATCACTGTTTAGTTTTCTGTTCTTATCCTTTAGAAGAACAGAAAAATAAACAAAAAAGCAGATCCTGTATTTTAAGCAACTGTTATGCTCAGTTATGCACAATTTGCATCCATTTTGCATCCGTTTGTTCGAGAGCCCTTATTAGCCTTTATTTTTTTTATCTAAAATAACGGATCTCAGATGGCTAAAACAGATGCCAACTATTCATAACTGAAAAATTCCCCTTTCCCATAATAAAAAAAAAAACAGACATATTAGGTATTGCCACATCCATAATGACTGCCTTTATAAAAATAACATATGATCCACCCTATCAGGTGAACGCCGTAAAAAAAATTTCAGGAAACGGCAAAAAAGTTAAACGTAAAAAAAATAAAATAAAATTAGTATCTGTGTAATCATACTGACTAGCAGAATAAAGATAACATGCCATTTTATCTGCACAGTTTACACCACTATAACGAAACACAAAAAACAGAATTGCTGCATTTCTTTATCTTGCTTCCGAAAAAGTAAAACAAAGTGATCAAAAAGTTGTATGTGCCCCAAAATAGAACCAAAGCCGAAGGCAACTCATTTCTCAAAAGTCCTCACACAGCTGCATTAAGAGAAAAATCTGTGGTTGTCAGAAAATGGCTGTACAGGTACCCAGAGGCAGTTTAATACCAACATGGTGGTAAAGCAATCCATCAAAATTTGCACTGCAAAAGCCAAAAGGTGGTCTTTCGCTTCTGAACACTGCAGCCTACCCCAACAGCACTTTACATCCCTCCCAACAGTTTAAAGGGTTTCTGTCACCAGTTTTTTCGGTATGAATCAGGCTGACATTAGAGATGTGCTAATGTCACCTGATTCCAAATATATATCTGTTTTATTTACTGGTGCCCCCATTTTTATATAAAATGAACTTTTATTTTATGCTAATAAGGCTTCTAGGTGCAAGGGGCGTTACCTCTGCTCCTAGAGGTTCTGTTGATTGACAGGAGCAGGCAGGGAAGAAACGCTCCATTCACTATAGCTTGCAAGTACCTTCAATGATGTCATGACCATGTGATCAGTCACATGGTTTAGGAGAAGACAGGCTGTTTGCGTGATCCTAACCATGTGACTGATCACATGGTCATGACATCATTGAAGGTCCTTGCAAGCTATGGTGAATAGAGTGTTTCTTCTCTGCCTGGTCCTGTCAATCAACAGAGCCTCTAGGAGCAGGGGTAATGCCCCTTGCACCTAGAAGCCTTATTAGCATAAAATAAAAGTTCATTTTATATAAAAATGGGGGCACCAGTAAATAAAACAGATATATATTTGGAATCAGGTGACATTAGCACATCTCTAATGTCAGCCTGATTCATACCGAAAAAAATGGTGACAGAAACCCTTTAAATACAACTGTGTGTCTCAGATGGTACAAGCTGGGCACAGAATATTGGGCACTGAAATTCCATATCTGTGGAAAAATTTTCACTTTGCACCATCTTTTGTGAAATATTTTTTGCAAAACACATGAGGGGTCAAAATGCTCCCTACACCCCTTAGTAAATAATGTGGGGTGTGGTTTCTAAAATGGGGTTTCTTTTTTTATTTTACCTCAGAGCATCTGTAATCGATGGCCAACCTTGTATAAATCACTAAACTAAGCCTCAGATGCACATTGTGTTCTTTCTCTTCTGGGCCTTGCAGTGTGCCCATGCAGCAGTTGACAACTACATATGGGATGTTGCCATATTCAGATAAAAATGAAAAATGTGGGGCTAAGGCAATGTTTTATTGGAAGAAATGACATTTTTCATTTTCACAACCAATTTTTTAAAATTCTGTGAAATGCCTGTTGGGTCAAAGCTCCCAGTACACCCCTTGAAAAAATTCCTTGAGAGGTAGAGTTTCCAAAATAGGGCCACTTTTTAGAGGTTTCCAGTATAGGGGTAGTCTCTTCAAATGTGACATAGTGCCCAAAAACTGTTCCAGAGCCCCAAAAACCATATGGTGCTCCTTCCCTTCTGAGTCCTGCAGTGTGCCCCTACAGTAGTTTACAGCCACATATGGGGTGTTGCCGTATTTAGGACAGAATCGGTAACAAATTATTGGGTGCTTTTTCTCCTGTTACCCATTGTGAAAATGAAAAATTTGGGTTTAAAGCAATTTTTTATTGGAAGAAATGAAATTTTTCATTTTCACAGCCCATTGTTTCTAATTTCTGTAAAACGCCTGTGGGGTCACTCCTTAACAAATTCCTTGAGGGGTGTAGCTCTAAAAATTGGGTCATTTTTTTGGGTTTATCCTGTAGGGGTACCTCAGTGTCTATTCAACTATAATGTGGTACCCAAAAACCATTTCAGCAAAATCTGCCCTCCAAAAACCATATGACTCTCCTTCATTTCTGACCCCTGCCATGTGCCCATAGAGCACTTTATAAACACATATGGGTGTTTCTGTAAACTGCAGAATAAGGATAATAAATATTGAAGTTTGTGTTGAAGGATGTACTTTCCAAAACAGAGTCTTTTATGGGTGGTTTCTATAACGTAAGCACCTCAAAATCACTTTATTGGTGCTTGAAAAATAATTCCTAAAATTCTAATCCTTCTAACATCCTTAAAAAATAAAATGACATTTACAAAATGATGCCAACATAAAGTAGACATATGGGGAATGTTCATTGAACTATTGTATGACTATTTTATAACTATCTGTGTTACAAATAGAAAAACTCAAATTTTGAAAATTGCAAATTTTTCCAAATCTGTAAATTTTTTTTTTTTTTTTATAAATAAAGGAAATAAATGTTGACCCACATTTACCTTTAACATAAAGTACAATCTGTCATGAGAAAAATCTCTCAGAATCGGTTAGATAAGTAAAACCTTTCCAAAGTTATTACCACATAAAATGACACTTCAGATTTGCAAAAATAGGCCTGGGCAGGAAGGTGAAAACAGGCCTGGGGTAGAACGGGTTAAAATACAGGATCCCTTTTTTTTTTTTTTGGTTTCTTTTTCTGTTCTTCTAAAACATCAGAAGACCAGAAAACTAAATGGTGATGTGAACCCAGTCGGAGGCCCTTTTTCCAATATTAGGGCTTTTGTACATAACCATATGCCCTCCGAGACATACGGTCCTTGAGTGGGCCATATGTCCCGGAGCGGCATTGATCGTGCGCACGAGAGCACACAGCATCATAGATTACAGTAATGCTGTGTACGTCGGGCTGCCTGCGGTGCTATTGTCCTGCACTCATATGATCTTATGAATGCGGGACAATAGTCCTGTGGGCGACCCAACGTGCACAGTATCATTGTAATCTATGAGGCTGTGTGATCTCGTGCGCACGATCAATACTGCTCCGGGACATATGGCCCACTCACGGACCGTATGTCTCGGAGGGCATACAGTCGTGTGCAAGAGCCCTTAAGGTCTGATGGATTTTTTTTGAAAATACACGGTGAGAGCCAACTGAATTTTGGAGTACAACTCAAGATTGTTTAGAGAGTCTTCAGACCAAGGAACAGTATGGACAGCATTGCCAATATTGTCTGAAAAGGGTAGTGAGTATGATGACTCACATAAGTGGTGTATTCTAGTCCGTAGATTATGGGCTGCTAAGAAAATGGCATCATGAGAAGGTGAATTAATCATATAAATTTTTCTATGCAAAATACCTCTAAACCCT
The DNA here is from genome assembly GCA_900303285.1 of Rhinella marina. Lineage (NCBI taxonomy): Eukaryota > Metazoa > Chordata > Amphibia > Anura > Bufonidae > Rhinella > Rhinella marina. Next base: position 41,043 of record ONZH01013576.1, read on the forward strand.
ACAGGCCAGGGCATGAAAATAATTACTCATACTCTACTATATTTACAGTGTAAACACATAGACATTTCATTTAATGATGACCAACACATCTGGAAACGTAATCTGCAGCCCAACCATTACATTAATAGGCTAATAAATAATACTTATAAAAATGTCATGGAACATGGAGCAGTGGTTAATGGAGCATATAGCAGATATTTGAATGGATATAATGATATAACCAGCTATGTAAAGAATGTATACAATCGTGTGGCCATCAATCCACACATTCATTATTTCTCTGTCTCTTGATATGATCTGTTTAGCACATTTTATTGTACTGCATTTGCTTGGTAAAGTGGAGGTCCTGGCATATATGTAAGAACATTCAAACATTTAGAAACTTAGTTCTGTTATAATTATCCTGATTGTATATACAGAGCATGTACAGTATATTCAGCTATATTTTATTCATGAAAATCATTGAAATGGAGAATACCCACATGGGCAGGTTGAGAATATATTCCCAGCTATATCAACACGATAATTTGGTTGTGTGCAAAATGAAGACTTTCATTTAGTTACACGAGGGCTCATATACACACTCTATTGTGACTCTACAACCTCTCAGTTGTTTGGGGCTGTTCTATGGTGCCCATCGTCTTCTTTGGGGTTATACTGTACCAATTTCATACGGAGACAGAAGGATGGTCGTTTGTCTGTATAAATTTAACTGAAAAAATCATGCCACTTTCAAATGGACGCCATATTACGGTGCCATATGGAACACCATTCCACTATAACTGGTGATTATAAACAACTTACTAATATATTGTAGATATACTTTGAAAAGTACTGCCATTGGACACTTCCGCAACCCACGGAAATGTGGAAATAAATCGGCCACAGTAACCTATATCATTCACGTCATGAAAATATAAAGTCAATTGATTGCAAACTGTGGCTTTACAAAATAACCGACCCAGTAACCCTAAAAGTCTCTTCCTTTGGAATTGTGCTTTACTGTGTTATCTAAACTATTCTAACTATCTACCTGTCTATCTGTGTATATTATTTACTGAATTAGATGGGGAATGGGGGTTCCTTCAGTCCATCCCTGGGTCTATAAATCACCTCTTCAGCTGCAGAGATTGTACTCAGTAGGGATGGACATTGTGAAGCCAGTGACCATGACTAATGTAATGCTGGGCTTTCTGAAATAGATCTATAACATGATCATTCACAGTAATGAAATATTATAAGGATTGCAAGCATGTTTCCACCAGCAATATGAAGCGTTCTGTAAAAAGTCCCTTACTTGATGTTACTGACATTACACTTGCTGTAATTTCACATTAAGAATCAAATTAATTTCTAAAAACTCAGATTTTTTTGTAGTACATCTTCATTATTCCATATAATTAGTCTGAGAAGGTGTATGTGAATAGAGGCATTATCTTTGCCTTGTCCTAATAATAGAAATCATGTCAGCTACGCGCAGGAAATCTTTATCTTTACATGACACTCTCATTCATAGTTTGGATTCTTTCAGTGCAGTTTCATATTGCATTATCCTCTAATAAAGTGTGGGGGAGGGGGAAATTCAAAAGAATGATGGTTTGGATGTGTGGAAAAGAAATTCATAATACAATGCTTTCTACTACCTTACTAACCTTTATTTAAAAGGGACTTTCTAGTTATATACCCCATGAAGGAATTCTAATGTTATTGGCTATTTCAGAAAGTGGTGACAAAGGGCATGCTAGAGGACCTGTTCTGGGCTGCAGTACATAGACAGCCAACTGATTTCAATGGGGACTGTGTAATGCCTACATATGTCTGTGCTTGTGGCTATAGAAAACTTAACAATTAAAGGGAATGTGTCATCAGAAAATGACCTCATTTAAATCATGTTCTTATGCTAAACGTATTTTTTTAGAATTTTTGGTGAGATTTTTTTAAATTTCCTTGTCACTTTTTAAATTTTTAAAAAATGTATATAATCCTGCAGTTTTCACACTGGTCACTAGGTCTAAAATGTGTTAAAGAGGACCTGTCACCTCTCCTGACCTGTCTGTTTTAATAGCTTCATGCATTCCCCATGTAATAACAATTCTGGAGCAGCTATTCTTATGCCTCTATGTTGTGTCATCCCTTTATTATTTCTACTAGAATTAATTGCTATTAGCCTTCAATAAGGGTACAGAGGGGTGGTAACCAGTTGGGGGGGTGTCCCTGCACAGGCTGAAAATGGCAGTACTGATAGGATAGAGTGAGTCTGTGCAGGTACACCCCCCCAACTGGTTACCACTAGGGTTGAGCGAACCCAAACCGCAAAGTTCGCGTTCGTACCGAACTTTGCGAGTTCGGGTACCCAGACCCGAACCCAGACTTTTTCACAAAAGTTCGGGTTCGGTGTTCGGGGAATTTTATTATTTTCCGTTATAACATGGTTATAATGGAAAATAATAGCATTCTTAAGGCAGAATGCTAAATAAAATGGGCTTCTAGGGGTTTAAAAAATATAAAAAAATCTCACCTTGTCCACTTGATCGCGCAGCCGGTGCCTTCCTTCTTCTTCTTCTTTCAGGACCTGCAAAAGGACCTGCGGTGACGTCACCGGGCTCACCACGTGTAATTCTGTCTCTGAAGATGAAAACATAGCTATTGAAAAGTTACCTGTACAGAACAGACCTAATATTAGACCAAAATAAATATGTTTTAAAGCTAGATAGTGAAATGGAAAAATAAAAAAAACTCATCAAAAATATGTTTACCATAAAAACATGATTTAAACACTGGCTTATTTTCTTATAGCACCTTCTGTTTAATTCCGAATTATACCTGATTCATCTTATTGTCAAATAACCCTTTTTACAACTCATTTAACCCCTTAATGACCAAAGACGTACTGTGCACGTCATGATGTGGTGTTAATTACCGCATCATGACATGCACAGTACGTCATGAGATCCAAGTGTCACTGCAAGTATACTTGCAGTGACACTTGCATGTAAACTAGTGTCACGGACAGCAGAGCTGTCCAGGCACCCGGCAGGGGACCAATCAGCGTGGTCACTGCCTTTGAATCCCTGCGATTGGTCAGTCACATTTGAGGAGATCGGGGCTGCGCTGCTATGTTTTTATAATTCAGAATGGCCGAGCGGTAGCCCCCCCCCCACAATCTTTGTTGTGGGGACCTCCACTCCTCCCCGCCCCCACAATTATTCAGGATGGCCAAGCGGCAGTAGATTGTCAGATGTAACATACAGCTGACAATCTACTGTAATGGCTGACATCGGTGCTGGCAGTGATGTCGGCCGTTTAACCCCTTCCATGCCGTGGTCCGTAAAGGCTGTGGCATGGAAGTGATTAACAGGGAGGAAGCTCCCTCCCTCCTCCATCGGGTGCTGCGGTGCTCTGGCAGCGTCCTGATGGTGTGGTTAGTACAGAGGGAGGGAGCTCCCTCCCCCCTCCCATTGGGACGCTGCTCTGCTGTGGCAGCGTCCCGATGGTTACCATGGCAACCGGACGCCTTCACAGGCATCCGGCTTGCCATGATATATCAAAGCTGACCAGGCTCCTGCTAAAAGCAGGAGCCTGATCAGGCTTAGTGTAACTGAAAATACACTGCAGTACACTAAACAGTGTACTACAGTGTATTATAGAGGCATCAGACCCACTGGAGCTTCAAGAACCAAGTGAGTCTGAGTCAAAAAAGTGTAAAAAAAAGTGTAAAAAAAAATGAAAAAAATAAAAGACAAAAGTAAAAAAAAATATCATTTTTTCTATATAGGCATTTATAATTGGGTAAAAATAAATAAAATAAAATACCCTAAACATGTTTGGTATCGCCGTGTCCGTAACAACCAGCTCTACAAAAATCTCACATGACCTAACCCCACAGATGAACACAGTAAAAAATAAAAACGGTGTCAAAAAAAGCCATTTTTTTGTCACCTTACATCACAAAAAGTGTAATACCAACCGATCAAAAAGGCATATGTCCCACAAAATAGTACCAATCTAACCGTCACCTAATCCCGCAAAAATTAGCCTCTACCTGAGACAATCGCACAAACAATAAAAAAACTACAGCTCTCAGACTATGGAGACACTAAAACAAGATTTTTTTTTGTTTAAAAAATGATATTAATGTGTAAAACTTAAATAAATAAAAAAAGTACACATGTTAGATATCGTCACGTCCGTAACAACCTGCTCTACAAAAATCTCACATGACCTAACCCCTGAACGCAGTAAAAATGAATAAATAAAAACTGTGCCAAAATTACCAATTTTTGGGTCACCTTGCCCCAAAAAGTGTAATAATTAATGATCAAAAAATCATATGTACCCAAAAATAGTACCTATAAAAATGTCAACTCTTCCTGCAAAAAATGAGCCCCTGCACAAGATGATTGGCAGAAAAATAAAAAAGATATGGCGTTCAGAAAATGGAGACACAAAAACATTTTTTTTTTCAAAAATGCTTTACTATGTAAAACTGAAACAAACAAAGAAAGCAGACATATTTGATATCATCGCGTCCATAACAACTTGCTCTATAAAAATAGCACATGATTTAACCTGTCAGATGAACATTGTACAAAACAAAAAATAAATACAGTGCCAAAACATCCATTCTTTGGTTACCTTGCCTCACAAAAAAAATAATATAGAGCGATTAAAAATCATATGTACCCCAAAATAGCACCAATAAAACTGTCATTTTATCCCACACTTTCCAAAATGGGGTCATTTTTTGGACTGTTTGTACTAGAGATGAGCGAATCGATTCGTCGATTCGTATCGAATCTTGGGATTTTTTAGCTGCGAAGCGAATCCGAATATTAGGTGCTTCGCTTCGGCTTTGTACGCATTCGCTACGTAGTTTGTCCTATCAATTATACGCTATTGCTACATATAAGTTACTCTATACGCTGTTGCGTACCAATTCAATTCATTTGCGATGCAGACTCCTCCCTGGTATCCCCGCCCCCTTCTCCAGCGCGCGAGGAAGACGAGGCAACTCAGGAAATTAAGATGGCGACACAGCGAGGTCCTGACTGGGGAGGCATGGTGTGGGGCACCGACCTCTATGAGAAGAAGGAACCGGAGGAGATCTACGTCTCTCAATATGTCCGGCAGCCTAAGAAGTTGGTTGAGGTGCCCGCTGAGGTGTTCACTTTGCTGGCTGACACGGCGGAGGCAGCAGGAGTTCCCGCTCCGCCGCGGAAGGACTACTCCCTTCGTCAAAATTCTATGGTCCCCGACGCTGCTTTAACCAAGTTGCACAGACGTGCGCCTCATCCCTTTTTTCCCCCTTTTCAGGTTATTGGGAAGCCCCTTGAAAGATGTTTTTTTAAGGAACCTTTGCTGCTATTTTTTTACCCATTTGGATTACAATTTTACCTATGTGGATTACAAATTGCAACTGAGTTTGGGACTCTGCTCCAGTTCTATGACAAGCGTCAGAAAGAAGAAAAGAGACTTAAACGTGTCCGTGAGCAGACTAGGTAGGTGATTTTTAAAATGTTTAAATTATACATATAATGTATTTGCACTATATTGTTTGCACTGGATTGTTTGCACTAATGTTTTTACCTTTCAGCAACGTTTTCAAGTATGCTGCCAATTGTGTGTATTTCTTTACAGGTACCGCAATGGGTCCTCATATTCACTTTATAGTATTGTGGACGATTGTACTATGCCCATAGCCGGATAGACAGCACCTTACTTTTTCTACCTCAAATATACATACTGCCTCTGACCATTTACACTGTATCTGGCCCGGGGTCCGCAAGGTGTCAAAACTATGGCGCAAGCCTCGGATCACCTGCTGGATCACCTACTTTTTATGCTGGTTCGGGTGGCGGTGTGTGCCATCGTAAATCGTAATCCTGGCGGTCCATCACCCGGACTATGTATTTCAGCTGTGCAGCAGAGCTAAATGATGAGGATCATCTGGATGCCATTTTCGAATATTCGCTCTGCCTCTGAGGAGTGCACCCCGCGGCCTCTCGTTGTACGTGCCTGCGTATTACGTAATCGCGTACACAATAGTTCTCTGAGGATTCGTAAGCTAATTTGTACGCTCGTGCGTACGTCTTCTAAGAAGTTGCGTACATTTTTTAACTGTACGTTCGTTATTAGTGCGCGAATGTTCGCTAATAGCACATAACGTATATTTTGTACGCAAATCTATTCGTTGAATATACGAATCTTAGGAAAACTTCGGCGAATGTTCGGCGAATAATTTTTTCAATGATTCGCTCATCTCTAGTTTGTACTATAGGGTACATCTGGGGGGCTTCAAATGGGACATGGTGTCTAAAAACCAGTCCAGCAAAATCTGCCTTCCAAAAACCATATGGCGCTCCTTTCCTTCTGCGCCCTGCCATGCGTCCACACAGCAGTTTACCACCACATGTGGGGTTTTTCTGTAAACCGCAGAATCAGGGTAATAAATATTGAGAATATTGAGTTTTGTTTCGCTGTTAACCTTAGATGTGTTAAAGAAAAAAATGGACTAAAATGGAAAATCTGCCAAAAAAGTGAAATTTAGAAATGTCATCTCCATTTTCCTTCAATTCTTGTGGAATACCTAAAGGGTTAACAAAGTTTGTAAAATCAGTGTTAAGCAACTTGAGGGGTGTAGTTTCCAATATGGCATAATTTCTGGGGGATTCTACTATGTAAGCCCCACATAGTGACTTCAGACCTGAACTAGTCCTTAAAAAGTGGGTTTTGGAAATTTTCTTAAAATTTTTAAGAATTGCCTCTAAAATTCTAACCCTTCTAATGTCCCAAAAAAATAAAATAACATTTAAAAAAATGATGCCAACATAAAGTAGACACATGGGGAATGTTAAATAATAAATTCTGGGCTACTGTGAACAAGGCAGACATAGCAGAGCTGGAGAGGGTTCAGAGAAGGGCAACTAAAGTAATTACTGGAATGGGTGGACTACAGTACCCAGAAAGATTATCAAAATTAAGGTTATTCACTTTAGAAAAAAGACTACTGAGGGGAGATCTAATAACTATGTACAAATATATCAGGGGTCAGTACAGAGATCTCTCCCATGATCTGTTTATCCCAAGGACTGTGACCGTGACGAGGGGACATCCTCTGCGCCTGGAGGAAAGAAGGTTTGTACACAAACATAGAAGAGGATTCTTTATGGTAAGAGCAGTGAGACTATGGAACTCTCTGCCTGAGGAGGTGGTGAAGGTAAGTTCACTAAAAGAGTATAAGAGGGGCCTCAATGTATTTCTGGAGTGTAACAATTAGAGATGAGCGAATCGAAGCTGACAAAGTAGAATTCATTACGAATTTCATGGAAAATTCGATTCGCAACAAAAGCGAATTTCATGGCGATTCGTAGTAACAAATCTTTTTTTTTTTTCCCTAAAATGGCCGTAAGCACATGGCATGACATGGGGGAAGGATTTCTGGGACATAGAAGTAAACACCCACAATGCGATCACATGCAGACATGTAGCCAATTAGCAGCCAGCCAGGTCCTGTGATGTCACAGCCCTATAAATAGTAATGTAGCGCTGGAATGCGCCATTTGCTATTGATGTTAGACCAGAGACAGATGTCAGGAGAGATAGGGCAAGTGAAAAAAAAACTAAAAAAAAGAAATGAGGAGATCAGGGATAGATAATCTGAATTGCAGGGATAGGAGAGGGAAGATGTCTACTAAGAAAATCAGGCAGTGAAATCGCTATTCTGGTACACTGTGCAGCAGTGAGTGGGCATAGGGGTCAGCCTGTTATACAGCACTGCACTCTGTTCTAAAGGCTGTTTTGGGGTGTTTTATTCAAAGAAGCACCACTAGTGTCGCTTTTTGCAGTGCAGTAAGAGGGTCAGAGCCTTGTTTGGCATACATAAAAAAAATAATAATAATAATAAAAAAACAAATAATATTTTTTGAGTTGTGTTTGGGTAAAAACATATATAATCCGTGATTGGCAGCTTGTGAATGTGAAAGAAATAGTTGCGGCGTTATTCGCCATACAAATAGACAAGCGACATATAGTGCTAAATTCTTCAGTGTAGTTCAATTGCCAAAAAAACTGTGAATCCGTGTTTGTGGGGCTGTTAGTTTTAAATAACTATTTGCGGCGTTATTCGCCATCCAAACAGAAAAGCGTGATACTGTGCTAACGTAGTCAGTGAAGTTGACTTGCCAAAAAAACAGTGAATCCGTGTTTGTAGGGTTGTTAGTTTTAAATAACTATTTGCGGCGTTATTCGCCATCCAAACAGAAAAGCGTGATATCGTGCTAACATAGTCAGTGAAGTTGACTTACCAAAAAAACTGTAAATCCGTGTTTGTGGGGTTGTTAGTTTGAAATAACTATTTGCTGCGTTATTCGCCATCCAAACAGAACAGCGTGATATTGTGCTAACGTAGTCAGTGAAGCTGACTTGCCAAAAAACCTGTGAATCCGTGTTTGTGGTGTAGTTAGTTTGAAATAACTATTTGCAACGTTATTCGCAATCCAAACAAAAAAGCGTGATATTGTGCTATCGTAGTCAGTGAAGATGACTTGCCAAAAAAACTGTGAATCCGTGTTTGCGGGTTTGTTCATTTTAAAAAACTATTTGTGGCTTTATTCGCCATCCAAGAAGAAAAGCGTGATATTGTGCTAACATAGTCAGTGAAGTTGACTTGCCAAAAAACAGTGAATCCGTGTTTGTGGGGTTGTTAGTTTAAAATAACTATTTGCGGCGTTATTCGCCATCCAAACAGAAAAGCGTGATATTGTGCTAACATAGTCAGTGAAGTTGACTTGCCAAAAAAACAGTGAATCCGTGTTTGTAGGGTTGATAGTTTTAAATAACTATTTGTGGTGTTATTCACCATCCAAAAAGGAAAGCGTGATATTGTGCTAACGTAGTCAGTGAAGATAACTTGCAAAAAAACTGTGAATCCGTGTTTGTGGGTTTGTTCATTTTAAATAACTATTTGCGGCTTTATTCGCCATCCAAACAGAAAAGCGTGATATTGTGCTAACGTAGTCAGTGAAGTTGACTTGCCAAAAAACTGTGAATCCGTGTTTGTGGGTTTGCTCATTTTAAATACCTATATGCGGCTTTATTCGCCATCCAAACAGAAAAGCGTGATATTGTGCTAACGTAGTCAGTGAAATTGACTTGCCAAAAAAACAGTGAATCTGTGTTTGTGGGTTGTTAGTTTTAAATAACTATTGCGTCGTT
>ONZH01013577.1:0-35209 GCA_900303285.1 Rhinella marina
CGGACTTTTGAATTGAGTAGGGGTACCAGGCAGGGGTGTCCTCTCTCCCCGCTCCTGTTCACCCTAGTTGTGGAGCCTTTGGCTAAAATTATAAGAAATGATCCTTGGTCTGGTATAATTGGATTCGGGGCAAGGGGGGGGGGGACAGGATATCCCTGTATGCTGATGATTTGATGCTGTATCTTGCAAAACCAGAAGATTCTATACCTAGGGTGATGGAGATAATAGAAAATTTCGGTAAATATTCAGGATTTTTTAATAAATTGGAGCAAATCTGTGCTTCTACCATTAAAAGAGGAAGTTAATTTAAGGAAAAGTGAGATTAAGATAATAAATAAAGATCAAAGCTTCAAATACCTGGGTGTTGAGATATCCAGGGAAATAAAAGATTTTCATAAAAATAATACCAAACCATTAGTGAAAGAAGTAGAAAAGAAGATACAAATATGGGGGAGATTGAATCTTTCAAAAGGAGATAAGATAGCCTTGGTTAAAGGTGTTATAATGCCAAAATTTATATACCTCTTCTCTGCTTGTCCCATATGGTTTGAAGAAAATCTGTTTAGGAAAATAAGAAGGATTTTTAATGGACTTATTTGAGGAAGACAGAAGATTAGAATAAAGCAGGAATACCTTACTCTAACTTGGGAAAAAGGGGGAATAAAGTTTCCAGATATTCAGGCTTATTATTTGGCGACTCAAATGTTATTTAATGAAGTGGAAAAGTAATGTTTTCTTCCGCTATGTGGTTGATAAGTCACAGGGGAGGTATACATCATTATTTCAAATGTTGGAATCGGGGCAAATTCGGAAATTTAATTGGAAACAAAATCCAGTAGTTAGGACAATTGAAAAAACTTGGCAACACTTAAAGGCCATGATAGGAGTAGATGCGGTATTAGAAGAAACACTGATTTGGTATAATCAAAAAATAGGAGAATTAAATAAACTGGGTGTTCTCAAGAATCTGAAAAATAAAGGTATAGATAAAATAGTGGATATATGGGGGAGGGAAAATAAGGGGCTGGGAGGAACTACAGTCTAAGTATAATTTTTCAAGAGGAGCATGAATAGAATATCATCAGTTGAGAAATGCCCTGAAAGGAGTTCAGAATATGACTATGTATAAGACATATTACCCGCCAGATTTACTGAAATCAGTTATGAGAGGCAGTGAGAGGAGAAAAGCATTGTCATATGTTTATAGACAGATTATAGAGTGGAAACAGAGACAGGTAAAATTAAAAAGTTGTGAAAAATGGGAAAGTGAGTTGGGGGAAATAACTGAAGAACTATGGGAAAAAATATATATGAATGTGAGGAGAGTATCCCCTAATCTGAATCATAAAATTGTGCAATTTAACATCATTAATAGATTGTATTATACTCCCAGCTTCTTGTTTAAAATTGGGAAGAGAACAAATGATTGCTGTCCCAAATGTGGCATTGGGGGAGCAGGATTTGTCCATATGTTGTGGGAATGCCCAAAAATAAGTGCTTTCTGTAGTGAAGTATTTGAAGAAATAAATGAAAAAATTGGAAAAATAGTAGAATTTATACCTCTAATAGCCTTTTTACGAGACGAACCGAGAATAAAAATGCAAAAGAAACTAAAAAAGAGGCTCAATAGGATGCTTTTTGGAGCATGTCTATTGATAGTGAGAAATTGGCTAGCTCCTCACGCTCCAAGTTATTCTGCATGGATGAATAGGTGTACGAGGAGGTAGATTAGGTTAATTTTCTTTTTTTTTTTCTTTTTTTTTTTGTCACTCTTCCTCCGCTGGGCAGGGGATTGTGGGTTACTTATTACTGTTATGTATAGTGTATGGATATGTATATGTTATACGTATTTATTTTTGTAATAATTTGTATAAGAAAAATAAAAATTTAATAAAAGAAAAGAAAACAATCTTAGAGACAGTGGACAGTCACAATCCAGCTTTTATTCTAGTGTGAGGGACAGTCAAGTAAAAGGTTAGAAAGAAGAATAATTGTGTAGAATAGGGACAGGCAGGGAAAGCTTTTAGCCAGGGAGTGAGAACTGAGGAGCTGAGGTTTGGTGTATCTTCTAGCATAGCTGCAGCTGCTGCAGAACCTCAAAAGCAGCTACCAGCAAGAACATTTCTTTTTTCCCATTTGAAAAAAAATACACATTTTTTGGGGGTGGGGGTAAGCTCAATACAACTGTACAACACATGTTTTACCATACAGAGGATAGACAGAGTTTGAAATCTCAGTGAAAACACCTGACATACTAGACGGAAATCTGTGTCAGGGCATCTCCAGCTATTTAACCCCGTCGCGCAGAGTAGTCATTAAAGATGGCGCCCTCTCCTGAGCAAAGTGGGCTCCATAGCCACGGTTGGCCTGCTGATTCCTACAGCAGACACCCGCGGGTGATGTCCGCAACTGGCAGTAGTGCCGATCGTGGACATTTCAGCCCTCGGATGCCATGGTCAATCCTCCCCGTGTGGCGATTGGAGGAGCCAGAGCGTGTATGCAGCAGCCCCTGCCTTTGTGAATGGCAGGAGTTGCTGTATAGTACTGTACGTATTTCCTATGGAGCCCTTGCCTGTAATAGGGCTCCGTAGGAAACTAGTAAAATCATCATAGACTCCAATGCAAGTGAATCAGATGATTGCTTGTTATAGTTCCCTATGGGAACAATAAAAAAGTGTAAAATAACTAAACAAATAAAGTTTTAAAAAATCACCCCCTCTTTCCCCAAAATGAAAATAAAAGAACTAAAAAAATAAAAAAAATACACATCATGGGTATCGCCATGTGTGAAAACGCCCATATTATAAAAATATAAAAAATTGTTTCCCATGTGAAAAACAGCGAAACGGAAAAAAAAGCATCAAAATGGCTAAATCGCTGTTTTTGGTCGCTTTATTTTCTAACGAAAATTAAATAAAAAGTGATCAAAAAGTCATACACACCCCAGAATGGTATCAATTAAACATTCAGATCACCCCGCGAAAAATGAGCCCCCATACAGCTCCGTACACATAAATACCCAGAAGTTATAGGGGTCAAAATATGGCGATGAAAAATAAATTATATAATTATTTTCTCACTATCAAAACTCAAGAAAAACTATACATATTAGATATCGCCGGATTCGTACTGACCTGTAAAATGCAAGTAACTGGTCAGTTTTATTGCACATCGAACGTTGTAAATAAAAAACCTGTAAAACTGTGGAGGAATTGCTTTTTTTTTTTGCAATTTCACCCGATTTGGAATTTTTTTCCCGCTTCCCACTACATCATATGCAATATTAAATGGTGACATTGGAAAGTACAACTTGTCCCGCAAAAAACAAGCCCCATATAGCTATGTGAACAGAAAAATAAAAAAGTTATGGCTCTGTGAAGGCAGGGAGCGCAAAACAAAAACAAAAAAACAAAAAACATCAGGGGGTGAAAGAGTTAATTTATTTTTTTTTATATATATACTAGCAGAAAGACCCGGCTTCGCCTGGGTATATTTCATCTATTTATTTAATGTTTCTGTGTGTCGTTGCAGAGAGAAAGTCAATGCAGCTGACAGAAATTGATTTTTACCTTCATTTTTTTAATCCCTATTGGCTGCGGAGTGGGAGGGGGTGTGGTTTAATGGGACATGGGGGGGTTAAGTCCTTCATTTCAGGGGGGCCTGAATTATAGGTTAATGCCATGGTAATTTGAGGAATCACAATGGGTAGCAGTGGAAGAAAACATTGCTTTGCGCGGGTATATTTAAACTATTTCATTTAATGTTTCTTGTGTCGTTGCAGAGAGAAAGTCATTCTCCCTCCCATCCCTGCAGCTGACAGATGTTGATTTTTACCTTCAATTGTTCAATCTCCATTGGCTGCGGAGTGGGAGGGGTCATGGCCTGACTGAGTCGGGGGCGTGACGTTGCAAGACCTGGGGCGGGGTTTTAAGTCCTTCTTTTGATGGTGGCCAGAATTACAGGTCGATGCCATGGTAATTTATGAGGACACGCCATGGGTAACAGTGGAAGAAAACATTGCTTTGCACGGGTATATTTAATCTGTTTCATTTAATGTTTCTGTATGTTGTTGCAGAAAGAAATCCAACTTCCCTCCCACCCCTGCAGCTGACAGAAGTTGATTTTTACCTTCATTTTTTCAATCCCCGTTGGCTGCGGAGTGGGAGGGGGCGTGGCCTGACAGAGTCGGAGCGTGGTTTCGCGAGATCTGGGGTAGGGGTCAGAGTGGCATGAATTACAGGTCGATGACATGGTAATTTATGGGGACCCGCAATGGGTAGCAGTGGAAAAAACATCTTTTATTAGTACTGAATGGTCGTAGTCTAAAATTAGTCAATTTCATCTACGATTTTTGTGTGTCGTTGCAGAGAGAAATTCACCCTCCCACCCCTGCAGATGATTTTTTTCAATCCCCGTTGCCTGCGGAGTGGAAGGGGGCGTGGCCTGGCAGAGTTGGGGGTGTGGATTATCAAGATGCTTTGAACGGTTGTAGTCTGAAATTAGTCTATTTCATCTAAAATTTTGTCCATCATTGCAGAGAGAAATTCACCCTCCCACCCCTGCAGCAAACAGAAGTTTATTTTTACCTTTATTTTTTCAATCCCTGTTGGCTGCGGAGTGGGAGGGGGCGTGGCCTTACAGAGTCGGGGAGTGGCTTAGCAAAGTGTTTCGCATAGGTGCATTTAATCTATTTCATTTAATGTTTCTGTGTGTCGTTGCAGAATGGCTGCGAAGTGAGAGGGGGCGTGGCTGACAGACGGGGCGTGGCTTAGCAAAAGGCTTCAAACGGTTGTAGTCTATAATTAGTCTATTTCATCTAAAATTTTTGTGTGTCGTTGCAGAGAGAAATTCACCCTCCCACCCCTGCAGCAAACAGAAGTTTATTTTTACCTTCATTTTTTCAATTCCCATTGGCTGCGTAGTGGGAGGGGGCGTGACCTGACAGAGTCGGGGGCGTGGATTAGCAAGACGCTTCGCATGGGTGTATTTAATCTATTTTATTTAATGTTTGTGTGTGTTGTTGCAGAAAGAAAGTCAACCTCCCACCCATCCCTGCAGCTGACAGAAGTTGATTTTTACCTTTATTTTTTCAATCTCTGTTGGCTACGGAGTGAAAGGGGGTGTGGCCTGATGGAGTCGGGGGTGTGGCTTAGTGAGACCTGGGGTGGGGGTTTTAAGTACTTCTTTTAGGGTGGCCTGAATTAAAGGTCAATACCATGCTTATTTATGAGCCTACGCAATAGGCAGCAGTGGAGGAAAACATCTTTTATTACTACTGAACTGTAGTAATAGAAAAAAACATAAGTTATATTTATGGTAACCAGAATACCTTTAACAGTGTCAGTGAATAGAAATGGATGAGATCCTCAGCTGCTGATAATTACCTGGTTGTTATGGAAACCTGCCCTCCCTGTGTGTGTCTTTGCAGAGAATGGCAGTTGGAGTTTAAAACCAAAGTTCCCAGTTGTAATGTTGGCTAATGGAGATCATATTTTGGGAATATCTCAGGAACGGTATGTCCTAGAGAGATGAGACCTGGTCTAAAACCTTCCCGGACACCTGATGTACCTGTGTGCCGAATTTGGTGAAAATCGGTCCAGTAGTTTGGTCGCGCATAGAGAACAGACAGACAGACAGAAACTCATTTTTATATTATTAAGAGATATATATATTTTTTTTATGTTAGACTGTAATATCAATGTTATATGCCACGATCAGCTATGAATGCAGTATCTGAGGGGTACAATGACGAGGCCGGCACAATCGCAGCTCCCTGTCATTGCACCCACTACTTACAAAGAAATGCACTTTGTGACGAGGTAATTCTTCACAAAGCAAATTTTTTTGTAAAATTCGGCAAACAAATCGAACTTTTAATACTTTGCTCATCATTCATAGCAATACTAGGGTCAGGGCATGTCCAGACAGTTCAGTTTTTTTTTTTTTTTAAATATATCATTACTAATGTGCAACATGTGTCTTACAATTCAGAGGGTAGTATTTTAAAGGGAGTCTGTCATTTCATTTTCACCAATATAACAAAAAGCACTTTTGTTCTGCTGAAAAACTGCTTCCAAGTGGCCATCTCTGCAGGCATTGCTATTCCAACTGCACAACGCCCTCCGAGACATACGGTCCATGGGTGGGCCATATGTCCTAGAGCGGCATTGATCGTGTACATGGGAGCACACGGCATCATAGATTACAATGATGCTGTGCACATCAGGCCTCCCACGGGGCTATTGTCCCGTACTTATATGATCTGACGTGCACAGCATCATTGCAATCTATGGTGCTGGGTGCTCCCATGTACACGATCAATGCCGCTCTAGGACATATGGCCCACTCATGGACCGTATGTCTCAGAGGGCATGAGGTCGTGTGCAAGGGCCCTAAGAAGGGGAGGGCTGCTTTAGTTGCTCATATCTTGGTATTGGTGGCATTTAGAAACATGGGCCTGTTTGAAAGCTGGGATTCCATGCTTTCAACACCAATTACAATTACATCATAAGATATAGCTGTTAGAAATCATGATGGCAGTAAATGCAACTGAAAGTGACCACAAAAGCAGGTTTCACAGCTTTTATTTTGGACTCAATTTCTAACAAGATATATCTTCCAATTTAATTGATATAATGCTGCGATTCTGGCTTTGTTTTAAAGCTTGGGATGCCAGCTAAAGTTATCAAACAAAACCATGGCCCTGATTTATCATACCTTCACTCCAGAATTCTGGCATCAAAAAAAGTCACAAAAATAGGGCTTTTGTGACTTTTTGCACTCGCGCATAATTTGAGCAACTTTGTCAAAGAATGCTCCATTTGCAGCAATTACAGTATTGCAGACCTTTGGCATTCTAGCTGTTAATTTGCTGAGGTAATTTGGAGAAATTTCACCCCATGTTTCTAGAAGCCCCTCCCACAAGTTGGATTGGCTTGATGGGCACTTTTTGCGTACCATACGGTCAAGCTGTTCCCACAACAGCTCAATGGGTTTGAGATCTGGTGACTGCGCTGGCCACTCCATTACAGATTTAAATACCAGCTGCCTGCTTCTTGTAGGAGGAAACTGGCTCCAATCAAACGCTGTCCACAGGGTATGACATGGCGGTGCAAAATGGAGTGATAGCCTTCCTTATTCAAAATCCCTTTCACCTTGTACAAATCTCCCACTTTACCAGCACCAAAGCAACCCCAGACCATCACATTACCTCCACCATGTTTGACAGATGGCATTATGCACTCTTCCAGCATCTTTTCAGTTGTTCTGCGTCTCACAAATGTTCTTCTGTGTGATCCAAACACCTCAAACTTCGATTCGTCTGTCCATAACACTTTTTTCCAATCTTCCTCTGTCCAATGTCTGTGTTCTTTTGCCCATTAATCTTTTCCTTTTATTTGACAGTCTCAGATATGGCTTTTTCTTTGCCACTCTGCCCTGAAGGCCAGTATCCCAGAGTTGCCTCTTCACTGTAGACGTTGACACTGGCGTTTTGTGGGTACTATTTAATGAATCTGCCAGTTGAGGACCTGTGAGGCGTCTATTTCTCAAACTAAAGACTCTAATGTACTTGTCTTGTTGCTTAGTTGTGCAGCGGGGCCTCCCACTTCTCTTTCTACTCTGGTAAGAGCCTGTTTGTGCTGTCCTCTGAAGGGAGTAGTACACACCGTTGTAGGAAATCTTCAGTTTCTTGGCAATTTCTCACATGGAATAGCCTTCATTTCTAAGAACTAGAATAGACTGTCGAGTTTCACATGAAAGTTCTCTTTTTCTGGCCATTTTGAGAGTTTAATCAAACCCACAAAGGTAATGCTCCAGATTCTCAACTAGCTCAAAGGAAGGTCAGTTTTATAGCTTCTCTAACCAGCAAAACTGTTTTCAGCTGTGCTAACATACTTGCACAAGGGTTTTCTAAACATCCATTAGCTTTCTTACACAGTTAGCAAACACAATGTACCATTAGAACACTGGAGTGATGGTTGCTGGAAATGGGCTTCTATATACCTATGTGGATATTGCATTTACCACATTAACAATGTATAGAGTGTATGTTTGATTAATTTAACCACTTCAAGACCAGGCCTAATTTTGCAAATCTGACATGTGTCACTTCATGTGGTAATAACTTTGGAACGCTTTTACTTATCCAAGCCATTCAGAGAGTGTTTTCCCATGACACATTGTACTTCATGTTAATGGTAAATTTGAGTCAATATGTTTTACCTTTATTTATAAAAAATCAAAATTTACTGAAAATTTTGAAAAAAAATCACAATTTTTTAAATATGAATTTCTCTGCTTTTAAGTTGCATAGGGATATCTAATAAAATTGTTATTAATGAACATTCACCATATGTCCACTTTATGTTGGCATAATTTTGGAAATGTAATTTTATTTTTTTAGGACGTTAGAAGGCTTCAAATTTTAGATGTAATTTTTAAGATTTTCATGAAAATTTCCAATAGTTAATTTTAAAGGATCTTTGCAGTTCTAAAGTGACTTTGAGGGGCTTAAATAATAGAAACCTCCCATAAATGAACATATTTTAGAAACTACAGCCCCCAATGTAATCCAAACTGATTTTACAAAGTTTGTTAACCCTTTAGATTTCCCACAAGAATTAAAACAGAAGGAAGGTGAAATTTAAAATATATATATTTTTTCTCAGATTTTCAATTTTTAATTCATTTTTCCTATAAGATAGCAAGGGTAAACAGCAAATCAAACCTGAATATTTATTTTCCTGATTCTGAAGTTTGCAAAAACACCCAATATGTAGTTGTAAACTGCTCTGTGACCGGCAGTAATGAGAGTGAGATAGTACAAGCATTTGTGATGGCTTTGACAGCTTGTCAGAGTGATCAAAAGCCTGGAGACCAGGAAAAAAGGTCTCAGGTTAAAGCTCCATGTTCTTGGCTGTCAGGAGGCAGCTGAGTCATGGAGCTTCTATGTACAGGTGCTGCACACAGGGGGCAAAGCTCAAGGACGTTTATAGTCAATGGGCAGACTCTTTCAAAAATAAGGAAATTTCTAAGTGACCCTAAACTTTTCAACAGTAGTGTATGTTAATAATTTTCACTCCAGATTTATCATTGAGCCCTTTTTAAAAATGCCACAAAAAAATGCAGTCTTACTCTAGGGGAGGGTGGAGTAGGAAAACTGGATTAGCTTCTCTAGACAATAGTGTTAGGTCTAAGGATAAGCCAAAGTTTCCCGTCATGATAAATACTGCTACCAATCCCAACATATAAGCGGCTAAATTAACCCCCTCCCCAACACACTTCTTAAGTCTGGTTTGCTTTGGGCATTTGGAATAGCAAAGCCTGCCTAGCTTGGAACATGGGAGAAGTTTTTAAGCAGAATGAAATGCTTTTCCTGGACATAGAATAAAGACACAAAGTACACAAACATATGTTTGAAATGCATTTGCCATCTTCTGTGGGGCAATGCTATTATATTGGTGAAAATGTGAAATACTAGTCCAAAATCTTATTTAAGGCATCTCCAATGCCTTAAGGCAAGTGTTAGTTTGGGGAGCAGTGGAGGAAATAATCTCATAGTAGGTTGACAACTTGTGTTTTACACTTGAGAACACTTTTCTTCTGTATTTGTGTATCTGAATGCACATAAGACATTAGGTCCAAATCTGTTAGTGGCACCGATACTGCATTATTTCCAAAGTCAGTTGTCAGTAGCAGTGTCTTAAAAGTGTTTATGGAAAGGGAAAGAATGTTCAATACTTTGTGTGACTGTGTATATTAAGCCAACAAATGTCAGGAATAGGCAGAGTTCCAAACAAAACCCAGGGTCAGGCCTTGTCCTTCTGGAGACAGAATTTGGGCAGTAGGAGCACCAGCAATCGGTCAAGAAATAGAAATACTAGTAGGCCACAGTTCTCTCTGGCTTTGGAAAGGTGCAACATTATCATTGAGGAGAAAGAGGATGATACTGTGGATTAGATGTCTCACTCCTCCATTCAGTCACAGCAGGATGATGTGGAGGTGACTTCTGAGTCTGATACCTTGCCTAGGGGTGCAACTCCACCTTCCTAAGAAGTGCAACTCCACCATGCCCTATGGCAAATAATCAAGAATGCCTCCCTGTTGACTTGTGTGAGAACAATCAGCATTTGGACTTCCCTGAGGAGGAGGCCCAAGGGGAGGATGAGTACCTCATAGATAGCTGAGTTAGTGGTAGTAATAGTGGCACCTGTGGGCATCCAAACACAAACATAGGCACCACAGCTCTATTGAAGGACATGAAGCTGCATCACCCTATCCCGTGGGAAAAATAGATGTGTTAGCCAGCTACAGCAACAATAGTTTCCTCCTTCTCCCAGTCTTCTTTGTGGCAGTCATGCCACATCCATGGGCAGTACAGTGTCTTTAACATCATCATCATCAGTTTCTACTTCTCCTCCTTCGCTCTGTCGTCAGTCATCTATAATTAATTTGTGACCAGGAAACAACTCTACACGCCTGGCAAACCACTGGTGCACAAACTTAAATCCCATCTGGTCATGTTGTAGGATGCAGTCACTGCTGTACCGCACAGCCTCACTTGAAGACCGCCTTCATTATTTCTCCCAAAAAGCCATGGCTGGACTGTACTCTCATGTGGTGGAGAACGTGAGCCATTCCTTGCCATTGTCACTGTTTGGCAAGGTGCACACCATGGTGGACACCTGTAGCAGCTGTTACAGGCAGGGATAGTACATGTTTTTCATGCCTCACTAGGTCAATGTTTTTTGCAGCAGTGGTGAGGCAGCACCCCTGCAGCAAGACAAGGTCCTTTTGACCCGCTCACGATTGTGTCAGCCTGATGCCCACACCAGGCACTTATCCATCTCCTCCACATCTTCCTCCATGGACATGCTCCCATCCCCAACAGCAGCAGGACACAGATTTGCTCCCACTCCCCTTCCTTCCTAAGTGTCAAGTGTTGCTATGTGTTGTTGGAGCTGATTGGCCTGAGTGACAGTAGCCACACTGGCAAGGAATTGCTAAAGTCCATTGAGCAGAAAACAACCAGTTGTCTGTCACCCCATTGATTCCAACTGGGCAAGGTACTCAGAGACAATGGGCACAACATTGTGGCCGCCCTAAACCTGGGGTATGCTCCCTACATGGTGGACGTCATTAACCTAATTGTGCAACACTTTTTTTAAAAGTACAGTGGCTTGTGCAAGCTGCTAGCAAAGTCCAGGAGACTTTCCTCGCTTTTCAGCCATTCTTATGTGGCAGGGAACGCTCTTCTAGACTTGGAGCAACAGAATGGTCTGCAACCTTCCAACTCGCTGGAGTTCAACATCGCACATTCCACAGAATCTGTACGAGCAGCAGAAAGCCATAAAGCCTGAAGCCCTTTGAAGAGGCCACAACGTTTGTCAGCAGGGACTGCGGCATGAACAATCTCAACAATATTTATCCTAGAACAGAGACTGATCCTCATGCAGCAAGCAGCAAAAGATGCAGCCAGTTCAGTCTCCTCAACGTAATGGAACAGTTTTTTCATGTGCTGTGCCAAGACGAGGCAACTCAGCAAGTCGGGAACTCCCCCCTCAACACCCAGATTCAGGTCTTCCTGCACTCTGGCCTGTCTCTGACACATATCCTATTCCCTGACCCCATGGACTTCTGAGCAGTCAGACTGGAACAGTGGCCCAAACTGTCACACTACGTAAAATGGACAAGAATAAGACATGTTCTATTTTTTGTCATGGCTACGGAATGGAGATATGTATGTGCACAGCACATGGTGTGCTGTCTGCACCTTTTGCAACCTTATTGAAGTCAATGGGTCTGCATCTGACCCACAAAAAATGCGCATTGGATGCGGAAAATACGTGTGCATGATTCCTTACTGAGAGGCTTATTGGCTTAAGAAACGTCTCAAGTTTCAGTCTGGATAGGTCATCAGTATCTGATTGGTGGAGTTCCGACACCCTGAACCTGTGCGAATCAGCTGTTTGAGAAGACAACAGTGCTCATAGTAGCGCAGCAGCCTTATCTTTGCTTTTCCTAGGCCGAGTGATGACACGTTAATGTGTCACGTGGCCTAGGAGCAGCTCACCATTGAAGTGAATGGGGCTGAGCTGCAATACCAAGCACAGCCACTATACAATGTACAGCGCTGTGCTTGATAAGCTGCAAGAAGGCAGCGGTGCCCACAGGAGTGCCACTGCCTTCTCAAATCAGCTGATCAGCGGGGGTCCCCGGTGTCTGACCCCCACTGATCAGAAACTCATGACCTGTTCAGAGGATAGGTCGTCAGTATAAAAATCCTGAAAAACCCTTTTAAGGGCATATCACTGTATGGAAAAAAAGTGGTCTTAAATGGCAGAAAATGCTCAAAACCCCATATGCAGTTGCACATTTTGAAGTTTGAAATGTGCAACATCATATGGGGCTTTGAGCATTTTCTGCCATTTAAGACCACTTTTTTCTGTGATTTTGTTTGTACATTTACACCTGGAGGTGTGGCAACTCCAAGTTTGAATGTGCCTTGATTCTGATCTATGGGTAGCATTCAGGTGCACCTGTGCGGACTGAGTCACATGAGTCATTGGTAGGTGGGACTCACTCTCCTCCCTCCTCCGATTGTATGTGTGATTTCACGCTGGAGGTAACTAGGAGTTGGTTTCTGTGTCGGCCTGTATGCTCCATCTATAATTGCCCATACAGCATAGGTAGGTTAGTGTTAGGTCCCGTGCCACTTCGAGATACCTTCATGGGGTTCTCGGGCTCCGGTATGTTCTTGATATAAGAATATATTGGCGAAAGTTTAATTTTAATATGAGTGTGAGCCATATATTGTCAATAGCATTTACCATTGTAGTGCACCATTTTCCGTGAATTGCATATCACTATATGGTTTTTATACAAATTTTCGTCAATCTCCAACCCAATCATTAGGTATTAATTTAAGAATTACCCTGACCACACATTTCTTGCTACAGAATGATACTTCCCTTCTTTTTGAGGCTTTCCAGTGAGATATCAAAATGATTTGAAGAATTTGACAATTCACAACAGATATGTCGCACTTATATTCTGAAGATAGATTAAGATCTCTTATTATTAATACCTGAGCATGTGATGGAGGCAAACCTCTTCTTATGTAAACTCCAAACAAGGCATCTTTTCCTAATGATATATTAAATTTTAAGAACTGCGGCTGGGAAATATGGATATGAGATCGCCAAAACACCCCTGCTGGTACTTCTTGGGTGATCCGACGGCCAATTTCCACTTCTCCATTATCTACGCTGCTGTTTTTTGTACTAGTCCAAGGTCCTGGAAGACAAAACAATTATTTTATTATATATCTCAATTTGGACTGTATGATAAAAGGGACAATGCAATCTGCATTACAGAGAGCATCATACATTATTTCTAGGAAAGAAGTCATCAAGGATTTTTGATATGCATTATCTTGACTTTCATCTTAACTTATTACCTCTGAAGAAGAATTTGGAATGGTTCTATTCGCATCAAATTGAAATTGAATATATGTTTATCAAAACCAACCTTTACTAAACACATCAAAGTTCCCAAGCTTCTAATCATAAACAATACTGTACCATATCTATGAAATAAAGCTGCATTTTAGGCAAATGCAAAAAGTGAAAACTAGAACATCCATAATTTTCTGCAAGCACAAGTAGTTAAAATGTTTTCATTAGCATACTACATATTTCACATTTTGAGCAATTTTAGGAATCATTAATGACTAAACAGATGAAAATAATTTAATTAGGTTCTCAAACCAGTGGGAGGTTGGGGGCCAAATGTGCCTGGGGTAGACCACTCGCTTCGCAGGAGCCTACCAGGCTGGAAAGTAGTGGTGCAGGGGTTCTAGGAGGCAGCAGCGGTAGCAGCCAGTCAGTGCGGAGTGTTGGGGGTAAAATCACGTACTCGGCGGTGTGGCAGTTTTTCATTAAGCTGCCGGGTGAGGTGAACCTAGCTATTTGTAGAATCTGTGGGCGGAAGGTGAAGCATGGCCAGGGTGCCAATGTTGGCACCACGGCCCTGGGTCAACATATGCAGTGTCACCATAAAGTGGACTGGGAGAACCATGGCTCCAATGTGGTGGTTCAACCTGCCGCATCAGCCGCAGCATCACCCAGTGGCGCGCACCCCATTTCAGGCCGCTTCTGCCTCCACGTTCTTATGCTGTTGCTTTTGCGACAATGTCTGCCTCCTCACCCTCCACCATGTCCTCAGCCTCCACTGCAGGGACATTTCACAGTGCCCCACCAGCATGCCACATGTGCAGGGCATGGCAGTATCACGTGTTTCTACACCGCGTTTGCCTGGGCGAACGGAATCACACAGGGAAGGAACTGCTCTGCGTCATTCATCAAGAAATCCAATCCTGGCTTTTCCTGCGACAACTCAAAATTGGAACCATGGTGACCGACAACGGGAAGAACATGGTGTCAGCGCTGCGTCAAGGAGGGCTGTGCCATGCGTCCTGCTTGGTGCACGTGTTTATTCTGGTTGTCAAGTGAATCTTGACAACCATCTGCAAGACATCCTAAAAATGGGCAGGAAACTTTGCATGCACTTCAGCCACTTGTACACTGCCAAGCACACCCTCCTTGAGCTACAGCGGAAGAATGGCGTCCCCCAACCTAGGCTGATATGTGACGTTTCCACCTGTTGGAATTCCACCCTCCTTATGTTGGACCGACTGTACAAACAGAGAAAGGCTATAAACAATTTCTTGATGATCCAAGCAGACAGAGGTACTCCACTGTGTAACTTCGATGTCAGCCAGTGGCAGCTCAAGTGTGACACCTGCCGTTTGCTCGTGCCCTTTGAGGGGGCCACTTTATTTGTCAGTCACCAGGACTATGGGTTGAACAACATCATTCCACTCATTCATATCCTGGAAAAGATGCTGTTAAATCTGGCTGGTCAGAGGACAGGAGATGTGGTGACTACATCTCACGGCCACATGAGGCCTGTGGGGGCTGAACTGGAGGAGGAGGATGAAGAGGAGGAAGACATTGGAGCACAAAGAATGCCTAGAGAAATGGGTAGTTTCTCTACCCAGGTGACAGGAGAGGAGGAGCAGGAGCAGACAGAGGAGCTAGAGGGCGATGAGCAAGAGGACCCAGACACACCGTGGCAGTATGCAGTGGAGATGGAGGCAGAGAGTCCTCCGAGTCACTTGGCCCGATGTATGCTCACCTGCTTGCGTAGTGACAGCCGTATTGTCACCATTCAGCAGAGGGATGACTACTGGCTCTCCACCCTATTACTCCCTCGCTACCGGTCCAAAATGGGGCCTTTTTTATACCTGCCAAGAGGGAGGACAAACTGAACTACTATAAAAACATCCTATGTAGTCAATTGGCCGCTGCCTATCTGCGCCATCGTCTATTCTCTCACAGGTCTGACCAGGGGGGCCCTCTGTACTCACGTTCCACTGCCATGGCTGCTGGGGGGAGGGTGTAGGGGTGGCAGTAGCAGTACCAGCTCCATCAGCAGCCTGAGTCTAGAGTCGCTGATGAGCAGCTTTCTTCACCCGCATACTGAATAAACTACTCAACAGCAACATCAGCTAGACCTGGCAGAGGACCTGAAAGATCATGTGGTGGCATACTTGGACAGCACCCTGCCACCCATCGTTGAAGATCCGCTGGACTACTGGGCAGCCAAACTAGATTTGTGGCCACAACTGGCTTAGTTTGCTCTGGAAAAGCTGTCCTGCCCGGCCAGTAGTGTGGCATCAGAGCGGGTGTTTAGTATGGAAGGGACCATAGTTACCCCAAGGAGAACTCGCCTGTCCACCCAAAATGTGGAGAAACTGACCTTTGTCAAGATGAATCAGGCGTGGATCAGCCAGGATTTACAACCACCAATGCCAGATGCGTCAGATTAGATCATTTATGCTTTCTTGACTAGTGACCTGTTTCTTCTGGCTACCTGCCTCAACAAATATTCTGATGCTGCCACGCACTTGATGCCACACATCTGATGCCAAGTGCTCCTTCTTACACCCACCATCGTCAGCGGGGGTTATTGCCACCCACCTCCCCACACTATCATCGTGCAACTCTGTAGTCTGCTGATGCTGCTATTGCCTCCAAAATGTCGTCGTACCATTCTGTAGTCTTATGCTGCTGCTGCTGCTATTGCCTCCATAATGTCGTCGTACCATTCTGTAGTCTGCTGCTGCTACTGCCTCCGTAATGTCATCGTACCATTCTGTAGTCTGATGCTGATGCTGCTACTGCCTGCATAATGTCGTCGTACCATTCTGTAGTCTGATGCTGCTGCTACTGCCTCCATAATGTCGTCGTACCATTCTGCAGTCTGGTGCTGCTGCTGCTGCTACTGCCTCCATAATGTCGTCGTTTGGCTCTGTTGCCTCCTGATGATGCTGCTCCCACCACTTCAACACACTGTCATTGTGCCACTTAGTACCTCATAATTTGACTACTACTATTGCTGCCACCTGCACACTCTGTTGTTGTGCAACTCTATGGCCTCCTGATGATGCTGCTACTGCTGCTGCCACTTGCACACTCTGTCGTTGTGCCACTCTGTGACCTCGAAATTCTACTACTACTGCTGCCACCTGCACATTCTGTCGTTGTGCCACTCTGTGACCTGATAATTCGACTACTACTACTGCTACCAGCACACTCTGTTGTTGTACCACTCTATGGTCTCCTGATGATGCTGCTACTGCTGCTGCCACATGCATACTCTGTCGTTGTGCCACTCTGTGACCTTGAAATTCTACTAATATTGCCACTTCCAAACTCTATCGTTGTGCCACTCTGTGACTTCATAATTCGACTACTACTGCGACCTGCACACTCTGTTGTTGTACCACTCTATGGCCTCCTGATGATGCTGCTACTGCCACTTGCACACTCTCTTTTGTTGTGCCACTCTGTGGCCACATAATTCTACTACTACTGCTGCCACCTGCACACTCTGTCATTGTGCCACTCTGTGACCTCTACATTCTACTAATACTGCCACTTCCAAACTCTATAATTGTACCACTCTGTGACCTCATAATTCGACTACTACTACTACTGCCACCTACACACTCTGTCATTGTGCCACTGTGTGACCTCATAATTTTGCTACTACTACTGCTGCCACCAGCACACTCTGTCATTGTACCACTCTATGGCTTCCTGATGATAATGCTACTGTTGCTGCCACTTGCACACTCTGTCATTGTGCCACTTTGTGACATTGAAATTCTACTACTACTGCTGCCACCTGCACACTCTGTCGTTATGCCACTCTGTGGCCTCATAATTCTACTACTGCTGCCACTTCCAAACTCTGTCATTGTGTCACTCTGTGACCTCGAAATTCTACTAATACTGCTGCTGCCACTTCCCAACTCTGTCGTTGTACCACTCTGTGACCTCATCATTCGAGTACTACTGCTGCCAATTCCACACTCTGTCGTTGAGCCACTCTCTGGCCTCATAATTCTACTGCTGCTGCCACTTCCAAACTCTGTCGTTGTGTCACTCTGTGACCTCGAAATTCTACTAATACTGCTGCTGCCACTTCCCAACTCTGTCGTTGTGCCACTGTGTGACCTCATAATTCTGCTACTACTGCTGCTGCCACTTGCACACTCTGTCATTGTGCCACTGTGTGACTTCATAATTTTGCTACTACTGCTGCTGCCACTTGCACACTCTGTCATTGTGCCACTCTGGGACCTCATAATTCTGCTACTACTGCCACTTCCAAACTGTCGTTGTGCCACTCTGTGGCCTCAAAATTCTACTACTGCCGCTACTTGAACACTCTGTCGTTGTGCCACTCTGTGACCTCGAAATTCTACAAATACTGCTGCTGTCACTTTCACACTCTGTCATTGTACCACTGTGTGACCTCATACTTCTGCTACTACTGCTGCTGCCACTTACACAATCTGTCGTTGTGCCATTCTGTGGTCTCATAATTTGACTACTGCTCCCATTTCCAAACTCTGTCGTTGTGCCACTCTGTGACCTCGAAATTCTACAAATACTGCTGCTGCCACTTCCACACTGTCGTTATGCCACTCTGTGACCTCATAATTCTGTTACTACTGCTGCCACTTGCACACTCTGTCGTTGTCACTCTGTGACCTCAAAATTCTACTAATGCTGCTGCCACTTCCCAACTCTGTCGTTGTGCCACTCTGTGACCTTATAATTCTGCTACTACTGCTGCTGTCTACGAGAATATATGAGAGATGAGGTTGACAGTGGATTTACTCCCAGGGTGTCCCGCAAGCACCGAAGAATGATGTTTTTCAAACACCCTATGACGCAAATCAGAAGGAACAAACAACTTCCCAGGGGGGCAAGACTCCGGTGCATCTCCCTGGGCCTCAAACACCTTAGCCTCAAGATCAGGGTAAAGAGCAGATATCACCACTCCTTCGGACAGTATAGAACTTGGATCCTCAAAATCACCACCTACGGGAAAACTACGTGACAAGGCATCCACCTTCACAGTCTTAATCCCAGGATAATACGTGACAATGAAATTGAATCTGGTGAAGAACAAAGACCATCTGGCCTGCCTCGGATTAAGTCATTTAGCTGACTCCAGGTAAACCAGATTTTTGTGATCAGTGAATACCAGCCAATGATGCCATTCCTCAAAAGCCAACTTAATGGCCAGTAACTCTCTGTTACCCACATCATAATTTCTCTCCGCAGCAGAGAGTTTTTTTTCGAAAAAAAGCACTTGGGCTCCATTTACCAGGTGACGGGCCCTGTGATAAAACTGCTCCTACCCCCACCTCGGATGCGTCAACCTCCACAATGAAAGGTTGGGACACATCTGGCTGCACCAATATAGGGGCAGAAGAGAAGCTCTCCTTCACAGTGGAGAAGGCTTGCAACGCTGCATCAGTCCACACTGAGACATCCATCCCTTTCTTAGTCATGTCAGTTAAGAGTTTCATTATTGTTGAATAGTTCTTAATAAATTTTTGGCAATAGTTGGTGAACCCCAAAAATTGCATAAGAGCCTTCAGATTTTCAGGTCGGTCCCAGTCCAGAACAGCACGGACTTTCTCTGGATCCATACGATCCAAGATGAAAGCAGGTATCCTAAGAATTGCCTATCAGAAGGGGTTACTGGGATCGATGGACTTATCGTTTTCGGTCACAATCCCCCCTAGGTCTAAATGAAAGGTTGACCTTATTTATTTTTTAAATTATTTTATATTTTTTCTTTCTGTTTTTTTCAGTAACGCTTAGGCATCTTTAATTTCCAGCCATGTATCAATGCGTGAAGCATCATCAGTAATACATTATATACCCAATTTTTATCTGTATTGGGTAGTTAATAATTTATGTAAACATATGTATTCTATCTAAATATGGTATGATACTTGCTTGGGGTCTGTTCCATGATACTGCATATGAATATCGTTATTGCAGTTCACTGTGGTTTGTTCCAACATCTATTTCTATATGGTAACCATATGGCATTATTTGCCATATGGATCCTTGTTATACATTCCATATATAATTTTATTTTGAATAACCTTGTTATCACCAAGTATTAATTCTGGCCATTCCTTTGATGAATTATTTGTTGACTTGCATAATATTTGGATTTCCTGTCTTTGGAACACATAAAAATCGAGCTTCCTGTCTTTGGAACTCATGGTGGAATGCACCAACTTCCAGTCACATGACTTTTCACTTCCGGCTGGTGCTACCATGCTGATCTGGAACTCCTCCCCAAACAGGTATTTAAACCTGCACATGTCACTCCTAACTTGGCTGCTACCAAAAGGAGGAAAGACAGGATGCTGCTACCTATGGGCGACACGTGAGTGGTCCTTAGAGACCTATTTAACATTGCTGCTTATTATCTCTGCTGCTGGCTGAATTTATCAGTTTAATGGTTATTTAATTCTGGGTTATATTGTAACCTGTCTGCATGCCTCTGTTATCTGTCATTTAACCCCTCTGTGTCTGAGCCACTGTATGAGGTAATAATGGTATAAGGGTTGTATTAACCCCTACAGGTTTCTGTTACCTATTGTTACCTCATCTTTGTGAATCTTAAGGTCCTTTTACACGGAAAGATAAATCGTATTAGCGATCGTAGATGAACGATCGAACGATGCAATGTAAATACCGTTTACACTGAAAGAGAAGTCGTTCACAATCTTCGTACTTTCGGTCGTTTTATAATCGTTATTACGATCGTTCCTTGCTCCTTGCCATAAGCATTACCATTACCATCTGCCAACGACTAAACGATTTTCGTTTAAACTGGAAGATTTTTCGAACGATGAACGATTAATTTATTGGCGGGACAAAAGATGCGATCAACGAGAAGCGAACGAAATCTCGTTCGTCGTTAAATCGTTACCCGTGTTTATACGCAACAATAATCGTGCAAATCCGAACGTTTGAACGATTATTTGAACGATAATCGGCTCGTGTAAAAGGGCCTTTAGCCACTTTTCAGGGCAATACTGTTATAGGGGCTGCATTCATCTGTACAGGTTCACTGTTACCCATTAATATACCTTGCTGTATATATCTTATATTTGGTCATCTAAGACATATGGTACTATGAGTATATATTTCTGTTGCTGTATGTTTATCCACATTTTTGTTATCTCTTAGGAGGTCTATGATATAGGGGCTGCATCTATTGTTGTAACCTGGCTGTCCCCTTGAGATATCTATATTGTATTGTGTGATAGGGATATACACAGCACCTAGTACCACCACAATAATATTTGATACCGTGGGGTGTGTATATATATATATATATATATATATATATATATATATATATAAACCACGGATGTATAGTGTCCCAGCTGCTCCCTTTCATCTGTGGTTCTCTCCTACCTTACTGCATTTTATATTGATGTATGTGATCTATGTACACGTTTATTTAAAGGGTTCCATTACTAGGTGCAAGGGGCGGTAACCCTGCACCTAGTATCGTCGTTTCCCCACCTTTAGGTACGCCTACTTTCTTGTGATAGAGCGAGCTGCCTGGCCCTGTCCATCTGCTGCCGGCCCTGTCCGCACTGCAGATCCCGCGCCAGGCTCCCGGCTTCATCACTGCGCTTGCGCCAAATGTAGGCCGTGCGGGATTACAGGGTTACCGCCCCTTGAACCTAGTAATGGTTCATTTGCATATTACTAAAGTCGATTTTATGCAAAAATGGGGACTGCAATCAGAGAGTGAGTAACACTTTGGGCATCAGGTGACATTTGCACATTGCAAATGTCATCCTGTTTTATATGCCCAAAACTGGTGACAGTAACCCTTTAAGTTTATCTTTTTGTACTAACATTGTGATTACACCATTTGCCCTACGCTAAGGCTACTTTCACACTAGCGGTTTTTAATTCCGGTATTGAGTTCCGTCATAGGGGCTCAATACCAGAATAAAACGCTTCAGTTTTGTCCCCATTCATTGTCAATGGGGACAAAACTGAACTGAAGATAACGGAATGCTCCTAAAAGCATTCTGTTCCGTCTTCAGACCGGAGAGCAAATCCCAGCATGCTGCGGTTTGCTCTCTGGTCCAGGCATCTGCACCAAGACGGATCCGTCATGACCCCAATGCAAGTCAATGGGGACGGATCCGTTTGGTGTGACACAATGGTAAACGGATCGGTCCTCCATTGACTTTCAATGGAGTTCATGATGGATCCGTCACCTGCACACATACATACATATATACAGACATACACACATACAGACATACAGACATACAGACATACACATAAACATACACAGACATATACACATAAAAATATACATACATACTTACATGCTCCCGGCAGGTCTTCACAGCGCAGGAGGAGTAGGACGGCGCGCACATAGGACAATTCCCCACAGCGCCCAGCAGAGGGCGCTGTGGGGAATCGTCCTATGTGCGCGTCGTCCTCCTCCTGTACTGTGCTGCGTGGAGCTGCCGGGAGCATGTAAGTATGTATGTGTCTGTGTGTATGTACTGTGTGACATGTGTGGGGCCGGAGGACGGGTCCTATTACTGGCACATCATACACTAATTTGGCAAAGCCAAAAGTGTTGGAAATATAGACTAATAATATCTGGTATATTTCAATCTTATTTATTTATTTTTCTTTAAACATTGTAGAGCTTGAAGCTTGTTTTCTCTAAGTTAACAACTTTGTTTTGATGAACAAGTGTGATAACAGCAGCTCTGTAAACCACCCAGTGCTCTGTCATCCATCTATAACATGAAAAGGATATTAAATATATTAACAAGGATGAGTTACTGTGGAAATATTAACGTTGCTGTGAATCAGATTTTCACAGATCTGTTTGTCCTATTTCATAGCTTCATACTCTAATACATTTTATATATTTTTCCTTTAAAAACTCATACTAAAATCTGTGAAGGCAAGAGACACTTGATAAGAGAAATAGGCTGAAAGGCTTGATGAGAAGTTCATTTCACAGGGTTAGAAAAATACACTGCAAACTTCATTCAAAAGCTTGAATTTTGCAGTTACTTTTCTATTAAACCATGTCCATCATAAGGTGCTGTGAAATCTTTGAATTAGTATATAATCTCAGTGGAGATTAATGTGCTTTCCCAGCAATCTAGCAGTGAGCAAAGGACTGGACAGTGGGCAGGGCTACAAGTCCTTAAATTCTAAGGACATAACTCGGCATTTACAACAAGCATAAACCTGCAGGACTTTTAGTGATGTCACAGACACATGATCAAGGTCCTCCGGCCAAGCAAGGCACAGAAGGAGGACACCTGGGAAATAATGACCATAAAATAATAACCTTCCAATTGTCATTTAAAAGAGTGTTTCTTCAGGGAGGAACACAAATAGCAAACTTCAAAAAAGCAAAATTCAGCCAACTAAGAGACGCCATTGGCCTAATTAACTGGGACAAAGTGCTCAAAAATAAAAGTACAGCCACAAAATGGGATATTTTTAAAGGCATCCTAAACTCTAATTGTGAGAGGTATTTTAATATTTTATGGGAATAAAAGAGTAAGAAACAAGAAAAAAAAACAATGTGGATAAATAGAATTGTAAAGACAAATAAATGCAACCAATCTAGAGACAGAGAGATTCATTACCAAAAAGAGTAAAACTAACCTTAAATGATAAAAAGTAAATCTGAAGGTGTCGGCCCATTACAGAGTGATGGGGGGGGGGGTCAAGAGAGGGATGAGGAGACAGCAATGCTATTAGATATTTTTTTTAACTGTCAGATGAAAGGCAGAAAGTAAAAGTAAATTCCCCTTTAAAAGTGCCCTGTCTGACCCAGGAAGAAGTGGAGCATCTTAAAAAGATGAAAATAAACAAATCGCTGGGACCAGGTGGCATACACCCTGTATCCTAAGAGAATTAAGTAATGTCATAGCCAAACCCTTATTTCTGATATTTAGGGACTCTATATTGACAGGGAGTGTTCCACAGGATTGGTGCATAGCAAATTTGGTGCCAATATTCAAAAAAAGATCCAAAAACAGAGCCTGAAAACTATAAGCCAGTAAATTTAACATCTGTCCTTGGTAAACTGAAGGTTTTTCTCAGAGATGCTATCTTGGAGTGCCTCAATGAAAATAAGCAAATAACATCTTATCAGCATGGCTTCATGAGGGATCGTTCATGTCAAACTAATTTAATCAGTTTCTAAGAGTAGGTTAAACATTTTTTTTAAAATGGCAGCCCCAACCCTACCCACCATGCCAAATTCTTGATCTAACCCCTTCCCTCCAGCCAGAGGTGTAACTTGACCTGCATGCACTTTCTATAATACTGGATTCTTATGCGGTACAAGGATCTCTGGGTACCCTCAGGCTCCTGGGCCCAATAGCGAATGCTACCTCTGCACCACCTATAGCTACACCCCTGCCTGGATGTATTTCTGGAGTGTAATAATATTACAGATCATAGTTAGTAGAGATGAGTTGTTGATCCAGGGAGTAATTCTTACTTTCTGATTGGAGTCGTGAAGGAATTTTGTTCTCCTAAAGTAAAGAAAATTGGCTCCTACCTCACAGTTTTTGTTTTTTTTTTGCCTTCCTCTGGATCAACTTGCAGGATAACAGGCTGAACTGGATGGACCGAAGTCTGTTTTCAGCCTCATAAACTATAAACTATGTAAACCATGTGTGAAGAGGGTGTCATCTATGTGGATACGCCCCCCCTCAGAAGCGGGAAAAACCATCCCGGTGTAAGAAATACAGGTTTTCATAATATATGCATTATATTGCAATGTATTATATAGATTATGAGGGATTTAATTGTGTGAATCAGAGACGGGTAGGTGACTGTATGTGTGTATACTTCATTAGTATGTATCTCGCTCCCTTTGTCTTACTCTGATCCTTACAGATAAAGGTCTTGGCGAATCCTGTATCTCTTAAATATGCTGATTGGTAGAGAACAAAAGGCACCCAAAATATGTGAGCAAAGTGTCATAAAATGCTAAAACAACTAGTTGACCAAGATTGAGTTTTTGGGAAGGCCAACAGACTGTCAGATAACAGATATGGGGCGTTGGCAAGGATGGGGTTGAGAACTTTAAAAGGATAAAAAATCCATATTGGGGGTATAGGAGGGAGGAGAAACTTGGAAGGGAGAGAGAGGAGGAACCTGGAAGCTGGAGAAGAAGCTAGCAGGAACTGGAGAGGGTAGAGGAGAGACAAGGTTTGGAGGCCCATGTTTGGTAAATATGTGCTATAAGATTTAGTTTTGTCATCTTGGATTGGTGAAATAATTGTAATTATTGTTATAAGTGTATAAATCTCTCTCTGTAATATTTATTTATTTTTGTTTCATTATACCTCCATATATACTCATCAATAATATTGTAATATCACTCTTCCACACTATATATCTTTTTTATACGTTCACTATTGTGTCTCATTTATTGCATCCATCCTTCGAATCAGACCCAGTAAGAGGGTGTGTTATATATAGTATATATATTTAATATACAGTACAGACCAAAAATTTGGACACGCCTTCTCATTCAAAGAGTTTTCTGTATTTTCATGACTATGAAAATTGTACATTCACACTGAAGGCATCAAAACTATGAATTAACACATGTGGAATTATATACTTAACAAAAAAGTGTCAAACAACTGAAAATATGTCTTATATTCTAGGTTCTTCGAAGTAGCCACCTTTTGCTTTGATTACTGCTTTGCACACTCTTGGCATTCTCTTGATAAGCTTCAAGAGGTAGTCACCTGAAATGGTTTTCACTTCACAGGTGTGCCCTGTCAGGTTTAATAAGTGGGATTTCTTGCCTTATAAATGGGGTTGGGACCATGAGTTGTGTTGGGCAGAAGTCAGGTGGATACACAGCTGATAGTCCTACTGAATAGACTGTTAGAATTTGTATTATGGCAAGAAAAAAGCAGCTAAGTAAAGAAAAACGAGTGGCCATCATTACTTTAAGAAATGAAAGTCAGTCAGTCCGAAAAATTGGGAAAACTTTGAAAGTGTCCCCAAACGCAGTCGCAAAAACCATCAAGCGCTACAAAGAAACTGGCTCACATGAGGACCGCCCCAGGAAAGGAAGACCAAGAGTCACCTCTGCTGCGGAGGATAAGTTCATCCAAGTCACCAGCCTCAGAAATCGCAGGTTAACAGCAGCTCAGATTAGAGACCAGGTCAATGCCACACAGAGTTCCAGCAGCAGACACATCTCTACAACAAGTGTTAAGAGGAGACTGTGTGCAGCAGGCCTTCATGGTAAAATAGCTGCTAGGAAACCACTGCTAAGGACAGGCAACAAGCAGAAGAGACTTGTTTAGGCTAAAGAACACAAGGAATGGACATTAGACCAGTGGAAATCTGTGCTTTGGTCTGATGAGTCCAAATTTGAGATTTTTGGTTCCAACCACCGTGTCTTTGTGCGACGCAGAAAAGGTGAACAGATGCACTCTACATGCCTGGTTCCACCGTGAAGCATGGAGGAGGAGGTGTGATGGTGTGGGGGTGTTTTGCTGGTGACACTGTTGGGGATTTATTCAAAATTGAAGGCATACTGAACCAGCATGGCTACCACAACATCTTGCAGCGGCATCCTATTCCATCCGGTTTGCGTTTAGTTGGACCATCATTTATTTATCAACAGGACAATGACCCCAAACACACCTCCAGGCTGTGTAAGGGCTATTTGACCAAGAAGGAGAGTGATGGGTTGCTATGCCAGATGACCTGGCCTCCACAGTCACCAGACCTGAACCCAATTGAGATGGTTTGGGGTGAGCTGGACCGCAGAGTGAAGGCAAAAGGGCCAACAAGTGCTAAGCATCTCTGGGAACTCCTTCAAGACTGTTGGAATACCATTTCAGGTCACTACCTCTTGAAGCTCATCAAGAGAAAGTCAAGAGTGTGCAAAGCAGTAATCAAAGCAAAACGTGGCTACTTTGAAGAACCTAGAATATAAGACATATTTTCAGTTGTTTCACACTTTTTTGTTAAGTATATAATTCCACATGTGTTAATTCATAGTTTTGATGCCTTCAGTGTGAAACTACAATTTTCATAGTCATGAAAATACAGAAAACTCTTTGAATGAGAAAGTGTGTCCAAACTTTTGGTCTGTACTGTATATTTATGTATAATAATAATTTCTTACATAATTGGCGAGCCCCAGGTAGGAGGTTGGAGTGTAATTGTGGGGTTCATTTGTGAATGTAATATTATGTAGTGGGGAACTTTGATTGTATAGGTGGTTGTAGTTGTTGTGTGGAATTCACCATGGACTGCTTCTTGAAAAAGATTGCAAAGGTCAAAGATACTGAGGCACTTTTAAGTAGAATGGAGGGATGTAGAGATCCCTGATTAGAAGCCAAATATTTTGTGACCAATGCAATTTCTGTCAAGAGGTTATCAAAATCAGAAGGTAAATGTGCTCTAGTTTTTGCTGCCTCTTTGATAGCAGAGCAGTATTCAAAGCTAAAGGAGCAAAATGAAATTTTACACAACAAAGTTGAGTGTCTGGATGAGTTGTATGGAGGTATGAGAGATCAAAAAGAAAATGTAGAGGATTGTGTGAAAGTATTGACTAAAGAGATTGAAGCATTAAAAGTTTCTGCTAAAAGTGCTACTGCTATGTTTGTTAGGAATCAGCTAATTATGGCAGAGAACAAGTGTTTTAAAAAGGGAAAATGAGGATCTTACTGAGAGGCTGAAGGCAGCCACAAGCCATGTTGTTGGGCCAACTACTTCCTCCAGCACAAATTGTGTTGATAAATCTAAAAGAGAAAGGTGTGAGATACAGGAGAACAAAGTCCAAGTGTCTTCTGTTACAACTCTTGATACAAATGGTGGATTTAAGCCTTATGTTCAGTATAAGCCAGTAAAATGCTTTTCTTGTGGTCGGCTGAGGCATATTGCAAAGTATTGTCGGTTTTCTGTTAGTGAGTCACAGGAAAAGGACAATAAGGTTAAGTGCTTTGCATGTGAACAGGTGGGTCACTTGGCAAGGTATTGCCCAGCACAAAGGGAAAATCATTTGAAAAGTTGTTATACTTATGGTAAGACTGGTCACATATCAAGAAATTGCTACACTATAAAGGGTGCAGCAAGGGTCCCAAAAGTTGGATACAGTAAACCGAAAATATAGGTAAAAGAGCGGGAAAATACTGCCTCATGGTGGAAGTATAGACAATGGCCATATGGCCGCCAAAGACCTTCCCACTGGGTTCCATTTCATGTGGTCAGGACCCTAATTGAAAAACTAGAGAGTGAAATAAGGCAACTTAAATTGCAGATAAGACCAGCAGAAAGTGAAGTTTTAAAATCACCAAATTGTGTTAATTTCTTGAGGAGGTTCTGTCTGTTATTAATGTTTTTCTAGTTTTGTCTTTCAGGGAAAAATAGAGATTTACTGAAGAACCTGGAAATGTGCGTTTTAAATGTATTTTTCCTTGCAGGCAATAACTAGATATTAGAGGACCTTTCTGTATTGTTTTTATTTTTTACTTTTTTAAGGAGAAGTCTCTAAATTTACTAATGCAATGTACAGTTGGGCATTCTAAATTCTAAATTGACTTTTCTTGCTGTTTTGTTTTTCCCCAAAAGCCTGTACTGTATAGAAAGAAAATAGCTGCTATTGTGAGACAAATGTGATGGAGAGGACTATATTTGGGGACAATCACACCTTTCTAGGAATGTGGCTGGCTGTGATCAGGGTGTAGTCTCATTCACACTTTCTGATTGTGCACTAGTTTGCATTTTTTTTTTTTTACGTTTTTGAGCATTGGTCTCACTGGCAGTAAGTTTAATGATTGCATACTCCTTTAATATCAGCAAAGTCATCCATGATAAAATAATGGTATAGGAAGCAGCATTCAATCTGGGATTTTTTATTTTAACTTGTTTGGTCGTCTATGTGTGTGTTGGAAGACCTGTCTCAATAAATACATTGTCTGTTGTCTGGTTGTTGGTAGCTCACACAAGAGCTATAATTACACAGTAGTTAATGAAGTATATGAAACGTCATACACAATATTATATGGTAAATTTGAACTACATTATGTTTTTTTTCCTAAATTTCACAAGGTCTCTCTAGAAAGATTGTTTCTCAAAATGAGTTCCCATCCTTTAATAAACTATGTTTTTCTCTTTTTATGGTAGAACTTGAAACTGATATAGAGGTGCTGAGACACAGGTGACATGGACAACCTTAGCAATTGGCTAGTAGTACAATACTCTAATTTGGGTTAGTTTAGTAATAATTCCTGAAGCCACCAGGATCCAGTTATCTTGCACCATGTGTGATGTGTCGTATGTGAATATGTTTGCATTTCTGTTCCAACATGAATAATGACTGCTCCAACAACAGTGTTTTGGCAAGCAAAAAAATCTGTCCTGCAAAATGTGTTTTCTGTAATGGACTAAAGACTATGAAATGGACTTAATGGTGTGAGTGGCACCGAAAAAAAGAAACAAGCACAGTCAAGTGGGATCCTAGAAGACGACCGGAAGGATCCTCAAAGGAACAGTGGGAGTTTGTATAACGGTGGTGGTCACAAGTGTATTAAAGAGCAGAGAGTGTGGACTTTGTTGTGTTGAGCATAAAACTTGTTTGTGGGGTGCGAGGTCTTATAAGGTGGCTTATGGAGCAAACAATACATGAAAGTGTCTGTGGATAATATTAATAGGTACAAATTTAACTTCACAGAACATGAAATTATATTGATGGTTGTCAGGTTAAGGCCTTGTTCACACATCAGTTATTTGATCAGTTATTTCCATCAGTTATTGTGAGCCAAAACCAGGTGCGGGTCAAAAACACAGAACAGTTGCAGATCTTTCCATTATACCTTATCTCTGTGTAGCCTCCACTCCTGGTTTTGGGTCACAATAACTGATGGAAATAACTGATCAAATAACTGATGTGTGAACAAGGCCTAAGTCTGTCTCAGTAATTCTTATCACTTCCAACAGCAAAGATATCAGCCCAACCCCCAAAATATCAGTGCAACCCCATTACAGAAAAATGCTCATGTCAAGTTATCATTATGGATTATATTTTATGTATTTAGAGGGCTCATTCCTCTACGAGTTTTTCACCCTCTAGTGGGCAAATCTGTAAGAAATACAGGTTTTCATAATAATATATGCATTATATTGTATAGATTATGAGAGATTTATTTGTGTGAATCAGAGACGGGTAGGTGACTGCATGTGTGTATACTTCATTAGTATGTATCTCGCTCCCTTTGTCTTACTCTGATCCTTACAGATAAAGGTCTTGGAGAATCCTGTATCTCTTACATATGCTGATTGGTAGAAAACAAAAGGCACCCAAAATATGTGAGCAAAGTGTCATAAAATGCTAAAACAACTAGTTGACCAAGATTTAGTTTTTGGGAAGGCCAACAGACTGTCAGATAACAGATATGGGGCGTTGGCAAGGATCGGGGTTGAGAACTTTCAAAGGATAAAAGATCCATGTTTGGGGTATAAAAGGGAGGAGAAACTTGGAAGGGAGAGAGAGGAGGAACTTGGAAACTGGAGAGGAAGCTGGCAGGAACTGGAGAGGGTAAAGGAGAGACAAGGTTTGGAGGCCCATGTATATAGTGTGTGTGTGTATGGTAATTCTAGTCTACATAGAGTTTGTATAGGGTAAGTGTAATCTATATGATGTGTATATGGGGTAAGTGTAGACTATATAGTTTGTGTTTAGGGTAAGTATAGCATACATACTGTTAGCCATATTGTGTGTATAGGGAAAGTGTAAACAACATAGTGTGTTTATATAGTGTAATTATAATAAAACATAGTAACATAGTTTATAAGGCCGAAAAAAGACATCTGTCCAACTAGTTCGGCCTGTTATCCAGCAAGTTAATCCAGAGGAAGGCAAAAAACCCCAGTGAGGTAGAAGCCAATTTTTCTTATTTTAGGGGAAAAAATTCCTTCCTTACTCCATTCAGGCAATCAGAATAACTCCCTGAATCAATAATCCATCTCTAGTAGCTATAACTAGAGATGAGTGAATCGAAGCTGACGAAGTGGAATTCGTTATGAATTTCATGGAAAATTCGATTCGCAACGAAAGCGAATTTCATGGCGATTCGTAGTAACAAATCTTTTTTTTTTCCCCCTAAAATGGCCGCAAGCACATGGCATGACATGGGGGAAGGATTTCTGGGACAAAGAAGTAAACACCGACAATGCGATCACATGCAGACATGTAGCCAATTAGCAGCAAGCCAGGTCCTGTGATGTCACAGCCCTATAAATAGCTCTGCAGGAAAGGGATGATTTCTAGACAGAATCCATAGGGGATTATCAGGCAGTGAAATCGCTATTCTGGTACACTGAGCAGCAGTGAGTGGGCATAGGGGTCACCTGTTATACAGCACTGCACTCTGTTCTAAAGGCTGTTTTGGGGTGCTTTATTCAAAGACGCACCACTAGTGTCGCTTTTTGCAGTGCAGTAAGAGGGTTAGAGCCTTGTTTGGGGTACATTAAAAAAAATTTAAAAAAAATAAAAAATAATAAAAAAACATTTATAAAAAAATATATCTTTTGGGTTGTGTTTGGGGAAAAACATATATAATCCGTGATTGGCAGCTTGTAAATGTGAAAGAAATAGTTGCGGCGTTATTCGCCATACAAATAGACAAGCGCCATATAGTGCTAAATTCTTCAGTGTAGTTAAATTGCCAAAAAAACTGTGAATCCGTGTTTGTGGGGTTGTTCATTTTAAATAACTATTTGCGGCAATATTCGCCGTCCAAACAGAAAAGTGTGATATTGTGCTAACGTAGTCAGTGAAGTTAACTTGCCAAAAAAACAGTGAATCCGTGTTTGTGGATTTGTTCGTTTTAAATAACTATTTGCGGCGTTATTCACCATCCAAACAGAAAAGCATGATATTGTGCTAACATAGTCAGTGAAGTTGAATTGCCAAAAAAACTGTGAATCCGTGTTTGTTCATTTTAAATAACTATTTGCGGCAATATTCGCCATCCAAACAGAAAAGCGTGATATTGTGCTAACGTAGTCAGTGAAGTTAACTTGCCAAAAAAACAGTGAATCCGTGTTTGTGGATTTGTTCGTTTTACATAACTATTTGCGGCGTTATTCGCCATCCAAAAGAAAAGCGTGATATTGTGCTAACATAGTCAGTGAAGCTGAATTGCCAAAAAAATTGTGAATCCATGTTTGTGGGTTTGTTCATTTTAAATAACTATTTGCGGCGTTATTTGCCATCCA
This sequence comes from Rhinella marina, assembly GCA_900303285.1. Classification (NCBI taxonomy): domain Eukaryota; kingdom Metazoa; phylum Chordata; class Amphibia; order Anura; family Bufonidae; genus Rhinella; species Rhinella marina. Next base: position 31,728 of record ONZH01013577.1, read on the forward strand.
AACAGAAAAGTGTGATATTGTGCTAACTTAGTCAGTGAAGTTGAATTGCCCAAAAAAGAGTAAAGACGTGGTTCTGGGCTTGTTCCTTTTACATCGATAGTCGCAGCGTCAGTCACCATATAAACAAAGTGTATAGTGCTGTGCAGTAACCCATTGTAATGCAGTTCAGTAGCCAATTGTTAACACACTGTGTAGGTGACAATATTTCTGAAAGAAATGGTTAAGCCGTTGTGCAAGGCAGTGAGCAAAGTATAATTTTTGGGGGTATTCTTCATTGTATTTTATTTTACATTTTTTTAAGAAACAGGATGTCAGACAGAGGGGTGACAGGTCCTTCACAGGGGAGGGGCAGTGGCACAAATGTTTCGGGAACAGGCACAGGTCTGGAGGAAAGGGACGTGGTATTAGGGGTCACTGGGCGAGGCCACAGCTACTGGTGTCATCTAGTGGTCGTGTGTTGACCACCAACCCAGATGTTCTTGAATGGTTGACTCCGACATCCACTTCCTCCCAGATGACATCTGAAACCCCCAGCCAAGAGTCGGTGGGTTCGTCAGACACAACCCTTAGTTGGCATGGGCCAGGAGCAGCTCCAGTGCCCTCCCCTGTCCTCAACCTGCCTCTGTCCTTTTCTGTTCACTCAGCCAGAGAAGTACTATATGCTGTCGGCTCTGCGCCACTATACAGCGAGGACGAACTACTTGAGGACAGTTAGCAGCTACTGGGAAGCCAAAAGGTGGGGCAGAAATCCACTCCTTCCAGTAGGCGGTCAAGTACTGATGAGAAGAGTGTAGTGGGAGGTGATGTTGAGAGCGGTCAGGCTTTATACACCTAGACAGTTGAGGAGGACATTAGCGACGTGCAAACTGTAGTTGATGATGATGTAGCACTTGGGGGACCGGGTGAAGCAAGGGCTTCATCATTATTATCATCATCTGCACTCGAGACTGACAGCTTGCGTGTCAGGCAGCGGTGTAGGCAGCAAATCGGTAGTGTGGCCGTTAGTCAGCAGAGTGGCAGCAGTGCGAGGTCGTGAGCCAAACGGGCACGGGGTAGACCGCACTCTTCGCAGGTGCTTTCCGGCCTTGAAAAGAGCGGCGCAGGGGCTCAGCCAGGCAGCGGAGGTACCACTCAGTCAATGCGGAGTATTGGTGGTAAAATCGCCTACTCGACGGTGTGGAATTTTTTTGTTAAGACACCTGAGGAGGTGAACATGGCTATATGTAGAATCTGTGGTCAGAAAGTGAAGCGTGGCCAGGGTGCTAATGTTGGCACCATGACCCTGCACCAACATATGCAGCATCACCACAAAGTGGCCTGGTGCTCCTACTCCTCCTCCTTTTATTCCTCGCCATTCATTATGGCAGCAGTCGTCCACCGAGGCGATTGCAAAGAGACAGCAGTACGCGTCCAGCCATCCTACAGCGCAGAAGCTGACCGTGCTCCTGTCCAAGTTGCTCGTGTTGCAGTCCCTCCCTTTTCAACTGGTGGACTCTGCACCGTTCAGAGAACTGATGGCTTGTGCTGAGCCGAGGTGGAGAGTCCCAAGCCATCATTTCTTTGCCAAAAAGTCAGTCCCAGCCCTGTACAAATATGTAGAAGAGAAGGTAGCCCAGTCCTTGAGCCTGTCGGTGTCTACCAAAGTGCATGGCAGCGCCGACGTGTGGAGTTGTAACTACACTCAAGGCCAGTGCATGTCCTTTATGGCCCACTGGGTCAATGTGCTTCCTGCCCAGCCACACGAGCAACTTGAACAGGTGACGCCACTTTCTCCTCCTCATTGTCAAACTTCTGATCCTGCGCTAATGTCCAGCTCCTTCTCCACCACCTCAGCCTCCACTGCAGGGCCAAGTCATAGTGCTCCTCCATGTACCACATGTGCAGGGCACGGCAGTGTCACGTAGTTCTACGCCTGGTTTGCCTGGGCGAACAAAGTCACACAGGGAGGAACTGCTCCGCGTCAGGAAAGAAGAAATCGATTGCTGGCTTTATCCGCGACAACTAAAAATCGGAACCATGGTGACAGATAACGAAAGAACATGGTGTCCGTGCTGCGCCAAGGAGGGCTGAGCCATGTGCCCTGCATCGCACACGTATTTAATATGGTTGTCAAACGGTTCCTCAAGTCTTATACCCAACTGCAAAACATTCTAAAAATGGCCAGGAAACTTTGCATGCACTTCAGCCATTCCTACAGCGCCAAGCACACCCTCCTTGAGCTGCAGCGGCAGAATGGCGTCCCCCAACATAGGCTGATATGTGACGTTTCCACCCGTTGGAATTCTACCCTCCATATGTTGGACCGACTGTACGAACAGAGAAAGGCCATAAACGATTTGTTAATGATCCAAGCGGACAGGAGTACTCCCCTGTGTAATTTTGATGTCAGCCAGTGGCAGCTCATGCGTGACACCTGCCGCTTGCCCAGACCCTTTGAGGAGGCCACGTTATTTGTCAGTCGCCAGGACTATGGTATGAACGTCATTCCATTGCTTCATGTCCTGGAACAGATGCTGCAAAATCTTTCTGGTCAGGGTACTGGAGACGTGGAGACTGCATCTCACGGCCATGAGTCCGGTGGGGGCTGAACTGGAGGAGGAGGAGGACCTTGGAGCACAAGCATTTAGTGGTTTTTCTACCCAGGTGACAGAAGAGGAGCAGCCAGAGGAGGTAGATGGAGATGCGGAAGATGAGACAGATGACCCAGAGACACCATGGCAGTATACAGTGGAGTTGGAGGTAGGGAATCCCTCCGAGTCACTTGAGCAAATGGCCCAATGCATGCTCACTTGCTTACGTAGTGACAGCCGAATATTCACCATACGGCAGAGGGATGACAGCTGGCTCTCCACCCTCTTGGACCCTCGCTACCAGTCTAAAATGGGGGCCTTTTTTTTCACCTGCTGAGAGGGAGGACAAACTGAAGTACTATAGAGACATCCTATGTAGTCAGTTGGCTGCTGCCTATCTGCGTCATCATCCATCCTCTCGCAGGTCTGACCGGGGGGTCCCTCAGCGCTCACGTACCACTGCCACGGCTGCTGTGGGGGGGGGGTCGGGGGTTAGGAGCAGTACCAGCTCCATCAGCAGCAACTTGAGTCTGGAGTCGCTGATGAGCAGCTTTCTTCACCCGCCAAGTGCGGAAAGTACTCACCAGCAGCAGAAGCAGCAGGTAGACCAGGAGCAGACCCTGAACTAGCAGGTGGTGGACTACTTGGACAGTACCCTGCCACCTCACATTGAAGATCCGCTGGACTACTGGGCAGCCAAACAGGATTTGTGGCTGCAACTGGCCGATTTTGCACTGGAGAAGCTGTCCTGCCCGGCTAGTAGTGTGGCATCAGAGCGGGTGTTCAGTGCAGCAGGGGCCATAGTTACCCCAAGGAGAACTCGCCTGTCCTTCCAAAATGTGGAAAGACTCACCTTTATCAAGATGAATCTGGCGTGGATCAGCCAGGATTTCACCAACGCCTGATGCATCA